>MUZC01004492.1:402776-431729 GCA_002072015.1 Radix auricularia | reverse complement strand
TCATTCCCCCAGCCCCTTTAGCTGTTAGTTACATCAACTCAACGTCATTCCACCAGCCCCTTTAGCTGTTAGTTACATCAACTCAGTGTCATTCCACCAGCCCCTTTAGCTGTTAGTTACATCAACTCAGTGTCATTGCACCAGCCCCTTTAGTTGTTAGTTACATCAACTCAGTGTCATTCCACCAGCCCCTTTAGCTGTTAGTTCCATCAACTCAGTTTCATTCCACCAGCCCCTTTAGCTGTTAGTTACATCAACTCAGTGTCATTCCACCAGCCCCTTTAGCTGTTAGTTACAACAAACTATTTCTTACAAGGTGTAATCTTAGCTTAGCGTGGCCAAATTTTCGATAATTTAAGATGCACGGTACTACAACATACTTCTGTTTTTTCCCCCACAATGACACTCGTTATTTGTGATTTCTACTGACAAGACACTTGCTCTTCTCCCCCTAGCACTGGTTTTAAACCTTTGTCTGGAAACAGCCTCAATGTTTCATTGTTTGATTTCAATTCTCATCGTTGGTGGCATGGGCGGCGACGATCATGGGTGTCGACAAGGGCACATTGACGGAAAAGAAGTTGAGAAGCCGCGAGCTCAACTTTTCATTAAAGAGGAAAGTCATTGTAACAAGGCAACGCGACGAGAGCTCAAGTAAGACTGAACGGATTAGCTAAAGCTATAAACACGACTCGCGGTAAGACGCGAGCTACCAACAGACGGAGAGTTCTCCAAACGACCATCTGTTGAAATGGCGAGGCGAAAATGTCTTAGGAAAACATCACTTACAAAAGTGCACGGCCCGGGAAACGTGTAGGATTGTGGCAATACCTGTACGGCGGAGTTTGTCGGCGTGCTGTCTCGGGTGTACTGTTGCCACATACATCTTCGTGTCGAGCGTTAGGAGCTAATTGGCTAGGTAAGGGGAAGGGCAGTTAGGGAATCAGACACAGACACACAAAATACAATACCAGCAAGGGCGTTAATTCATTATTTTAGTGGGATATTATGCATTTGTTACATTCTATTCACAAGTATATTCATTAATTTAGTGTGGTATTCGGTCTATTGTTACATTCCATTCACAAGTACATTCATTAATTTAGTGTGGTATTCGGTCTATTGTTACATTCCATTCACAAGTATATTCATTAATTTAGTGTGGTATTCGGTCTATTGTTACATTCCATCCACAAGTACATTCATTCATATAATATGATATAAGGTCTATTGTTACATTTAATTCTCAAGTACATCCATTCATTTAATGGGATATTAGGTCTATTATTACATTCTATTTTGCAGTACATTCGTTCATTTAATGGGCTATAGTAACATTAAGTTTAAGAATCTCCTGGATGCTGCTGCGCCACGAACCGTTGCCGAGAGAACGTCAACTCATTAGAATACAAAAATAAATCACATTGCGATTCTTACATTACGACACATTCACTGATCAAGAAAAGCACCCACTGCAGTGTGGCACAGGCTCAGCTCGTTGTCACCATGAGGAGATTACGACTTTCAAGAAATGACGCCATTAACACGTGACCAGTAAAAAAAATAAAAAAATTTTAAATTTAAAAAATTGAGACTTTATCGCACGGCGGTATTACTGTGCCGTCCACACAACAAAGTGTACTGCCTCAAAGATGTTTCCATGGCCGTGAGAACCGATCAATCCTGTGAAAGTTTGGATACTTGGTCTAGTTCTAGTACTTGAGAGAGGAGACAACGGCGTGTGGCTACAATTAAATACAACTATACTAGGGCTGTTACCTATTAATTTAAATTCAATAGTTAACTTTTGAAATATCAGCGATTAATTGTAGGTAATTTAGATTCAGGTAAAAATTAAAATGAATGTTGTCATAACTTATGAGTCATAAGTAGCATTTATTAAACGTGCTTGTTGCAAATCGAAATAACGCTGGAATGTCTTCTTCACTTATCATCTTTTAATCAACAACGCAAAAAAGACAGTGTGATGACATTATTGGGTTCAAGTGATGAGCGAGTCTTATTGACAATATAAACAGCCAAGCTGAACAATCGTTCACGTGGAACTGAGGTAGCTGACAAATAGCTGTTATGCAAAAAACGGTCCAGGCAAGGGGTGACAATATTAGATATCGGTGTTCATTAAGTTTCCACCATTGTAGAGGTTTAACGGATTCAGGAACTTTCATCTCCATTTTGTAACGCAGTAATTCCTCAGAAGAGCTGTCGCCATTTTCTGTCTCTGAGTCAGGCTTAGACTTTAACGATTAATTAATGCTTGACTGTTACTAATGCCTTCAATTATTATTAACCAAATGGCATAGGCTCTACAGACATGGTGATTAGGCTAAACTGGATAAAAGTATTTTGTATTAATGAAATGAAATGTGTGTGTGTGTCAACCACTGGCTTTAAACTATTATGTTTTGGCCAAGAAAAAGAACTATTGTCTTCAAATCTGAGAAATAACAAAGAATTGTGTAGTAAGATGTAGTACTGTAATATGACGTATAGGACCGGAGTTATCGTCAATAGCTTACAAGGCTGCACTCAAATACAAGCGTATCACATTTTCATATCCTCGTGTTTTGGGTCGATGGTCCAATAACATTATCTGGAGGTTAATTTATCTAATGTAATCCCTTTTTGACAGCCGAATTACGAATTATTTATAGTAACTGAAACTAATCCGCCTAGAGGTAACGAAATGATAAACATGATTTAAAAACAACAACCGGCGTTAGCTTTGACCACATCCGTGGATCCAAGAAAAGCTGTCCTTATTATAAGCCAAGGCGACGTTTGATGTGGTGATCGTAAATGTCAGGGGGGGGGCGTCCACGAGACAGGGGCGTACACACCAATGACAAGTGGGTACACATGGATGGCACGAAAGTAAACAGGGAAGTTAGTGATGTCCTGAAATATTCATTTTGTTTTGTTTGTCATCTTACTACAGATATGGGTAGTGGGGCAAGGGAACAGAGACCAAGTACAAGACCCAGCACTGTACAATCTGGAGCACGTATCTCATTAACACCCATTCCTTAGTTTCCACGACACGTCTATAACATTATGTACAATTAAATATTCACAACTGTCTTACATGAGCATAACCAATGACAGCGTTTGGGAGATTGTTTCAGGTGTGTTGGGCTTAAAATGCGAAGGTGTGAAGTCAGTATAATATAAACCTCTGTCGAAAACGAATTTATTCTAGGGCGTATTAGGATCTGCCACTGGCCTGTTAGATAGGTAAATCCCCAGATTGGCGAATCTCACATCGCAACTAGTGGCTCAAAGGATAACATTTCGTAAGTCTTAGATCAATGGATCTCATCTCGTGAGTTTTAGATCAATGAACATTTATTTGTGAGTCTAGATCAGTCGATGCCAGCTCATACATAACTTTTCCACTACTGATAAATCACATTCAGATTGCTTATCGAAATGGAAGTTTCATGAAACTTTTTTATTTGCTATTCTTCAATGCAGTCACTCTTTATGTGAACACTATTCAGGGTAGCCGAGGCCTAAGGAAATCATTGAATACTAGAATATTTGAAACATTGACCTGTTAAGAAACAAATGAATGCTAGAAGCTATAAAAAATTTGCCAGGAAAGTAAACAACTGAATAGTAAAAACTGTTAAAACATTGGCCTAGCAAGTAAACAACTGAATGCTAAATACTAAAACCTGTTGAAACCTTGGCCTGGCAAGTAAACAACTGAAACAACTTTCACACACACACACACACGCACAATCTCTACACCAATAAGAGTGTAATTAGAAATAACCCATCGCAATAAAACATAATATATAAAGTTTTAAAAATATATAACACCTTCAAACACATTTAAAAAAAAAAAAAGAACAACAAACCACAAGATTCTCATTCTACACGTCAGCATTTTCAAACTATATTTCTAACGGAGCCGTTAATGCATAGTTCGTTTCCTAAAAGCAAAATATAGATTTTCCAAAACCCGGGGCTCTATCACTTACCCCACACACACCCCGTTCCGCACACGTACCCCACACTAACACACTTGTTGTAAGTACCAGTCCAGCCGAAAGTCCAATCGAAGAGTAATCTCCGTAATGCTATCTGCCGAGCCCCCCAACCCGATCATTGGTGCTCTCATATTGATCCCTGCCGATAACGGGCCCGTATGCTAGTAGGGTGATTCTCTCATTATGGCCAATCTTCATGTTGCCTGTAATTACTGCTTGACGTTAACTGGGCTCTGGACGCTGGGAGATGGGATATGGGGGAGGGGGGGAACACATGGAAACATATCTAAAAAAAATTGTGAGGGGATGGAGGGCTGCAAATTCTATCATTGTGACGGCTTTGATATGAAGCCACTGGGAATAGGAAACGTGAGTAGTATCTTTTATATAGTACTGTGAATGAGTGAAATTAATAAAAACAATTTTTAAAAAATAAATCTCATTAGTAGTAGTTTAGAATTACCGTGCTACAAACTGTGATCAGGATAATACAATATCTATGCTTGTGAGGTGTAACATTTTGCACACAAAAATAGAGATAAAAAAATGGAAGCTTTGCACACGAAGTTTGTTATTTTGCACACGGACTAACAAACCTTAGAGGAAACATTGGTGATAACTTATGAAAGATGAGCTGATTAAACTGAAGGGTATCAGGGAATGTTCTCTTTCAGCTGCGCGGTCACGCAGTTATGTGACCGACACTGTGCAGCAGTTTAGAATTTGGTACAATTTAGCACAAAATATGGATGCTGTGCAACTTTGCACACAGGTTGATTTTTTTTAAAACCTTGACAAGGACCAACAAACCTTAGAGGTAACATTGGTAATAGGTAATATCCAAAACTAAAAGACCAGCGGCGTAGCATACGCCGCAGAATCAGAACAAGGCGAGTGAACGTGTTTCAAAGAAGAGAGCAGTGAGACACGCAGTCCAAGCAAGACTCAAGCAAAAATCTTTTTCATTTCCTGCCCATCGTTGCTCTCGATACATGCGCACTGCGGTTGAGCTAACCCCCCCCCNCCCCCCCCCCCCCCCCCCCGTAATATTCTCTGCAGTCGGAATGTTTTTAGAACAAATGTTGCATTAAAATTCTTCTGCGGAATCCGTTCATTTATTGGAGTGTGTTTTTGAAATTCGGTTGTCAACGTTTTTCAGGAAGAGGATAGTGACAAGGTGACGTCACATCAGTGTGATCAGGTGGCTGTGAAATTTGTCTGGACATACCGGCCTTGCCAATAGATGGCACCAGAAAGCGTGTTTCATATGTAGCCTAGTAGTGGATTGAATTTCAACAGGTACACATTAAACAAACTAAGTCGGGCCTATAGCAGATCATTTTTATTTCAACAATGAAAACGCCCCTTCGTCTTTCTTCACTTCCTTTCATTCTATAGAGTATTTCTCAGTGCGGTGCACATAGTGCGGCGCGGGTGTGGATACCACTACTTAAATGTAAACTGCATCTTGCTTATCTCTAGTTTCTGTCAAATTAAATACATAGAATATATATAGATGTCTCAAAACGTATTCTCAAGTCCATTTGCATCCAATGCACGCAATGTACAATATATAAGCCCCCCCCCACGCACTCGAAAAGGGCTGCAGGCCAACCAACTCTTTGAGAGCCCATGGCCGTGGCAGTTAGGGCTTTGAGATTCTAACAACCCAACAAATCCGATAACTGAAAGAGTCATCACTTCAAATAAGAAAAACGCAAGATTGGCGCATCCTCCCTCACCCTCTCTACATCACTGGGCAATGAAAATGTATTGTAATATTTGTTGTCTGATAAGTACTTGTAACAGAATGACAGAGCTGTAAGGATGTCTGACACGCATCGTATATTTGTGAGGATGTCTGACGAGTACTTATTGTAGAATGATAGAACCGTGAGAATGTCTGGCTTGCTTGGACCATCTTATGGACGTGCATTATAACAAACATGCGGCGTCACATAGAATTTCAGGTTAGTATTAAGCTTAGGTTTTGAGATTTATGCAACATCTTCTTGCAGACATGCTAGTGTCTAAGTCTAGATATTACAGCTCAGATATACACATGAAGTTGTGTCTGCGTATACATGTGTGTGTGTGTGTGTGTGTGTGTGTGTGTGTGTGTGTGTGTGTGTGTGTACTAATTGGTCTCCCTGTCTGTAAAGCATCCTCTAGAGACCACACATAACGGGGAACAACTCCCGGCAAAACACGAGAATCCCTGGCTAAAGTGGGCATGATTAAAGTAAAACAATGTCCCGAATCAATGATAAACAATGGAATCACGCGGCAAACTAGGGGCTTCTGGGAGCAGACGCCGGTTGGGGGATGGGGGCGGGGAGCGGAGGGATTTAGATAAGGAAGGTCGGTGACCCCACCCTATAGGTCTGAATAGATTGGAATCGACATACTTGCTCCCCCAACATGATAGCTTTAATCAGAAAACATAGACTGGCTACTGTGGAGATAGACATCTTCGGAACCAAGGATGATGTATCGGCATGGGACGTGAAATGTGGACGGTATAGTCTGCCAGAGATGACAGTCTGTGTCATGCAATCTACTGGAAGGTCAGAATGGATAGACTGGGCAGGACGTTGCGGACTAACAGTGGTAGTCAGATGAGATAGACGGGGGGTTAGATGAGATAGATTGGATGGTGAGCTGAGATATATGGAATTGTGAGAGTGAATAGATGGGATGGTGGGATGAGATACATGGGATGGTGAGATGAGATAGATGGGATGGACAGATGAGATAGATGCGATGGTGAGAGGAGATAGATGGGATGGTGAGATGAGATATATGAGATGGTGAGATGAGATAGATGGGATGGTGAGTTGAGATAGATGGGATGGTGAGAGGACATATATGGGATGGTGAGAGGACATATATGGGATGGTGAGAGGAGACATATGGGACGGTGAGATGAGATAGATGGGATGGTGAGATGAGTTAGATGGGATGGTGAGAGGACATAGATGGGATGGTGAGAGGAGATATATGGGATGGTGAGATGAGATAGATGGGATGGTGAGATGAGATCAATGGAATGGTGAGTTGATACATATGGTATGGTGAGATGGTGTAATTGCGATGGTAAAATAAGATGGATGCGATGGTGGAATGAGATTGACGGGCTGGTCAGAGACGGACATAGAGAATAGTATTATAAATAATGCGCATGTCTTTATGCTACGTGATATACAGTATTCCAATTCTTGTAAAACATAAGTCGTGTCGTACAAGCATTGAGGCATTGGTAAGGTCGATGGTCACATCAAGACATCACCAATACACATGCTTACATCCCAGGTGTATGGCTGACGTTCACATCAACATATCAGCAACGCGCATGCTCACCAATGTTTTCATTTAAGCTGCGCGGCCACGCAGATATCTGACAGAAGCCGTGCAGCAGTTTAGAATTACCGCGAAGCAATGGTAAAATATTGCACAAAAATGGATACTGTGCAACTTTCTTTGTTTTATTTTGCACATCGACCAAAAAGCAAGAAGGAACTTTGATGCTCTCGTCCTAGATTTCTGGCTGACGTTCACATCAATGCATCACCAACACGCCTGATTACATCCCAGATATCTGGTCGTCGCTTACACCAACACATCACCAACACGCATGATTACATCCCAGGTGTCTGGTCGTCGCGTTCCCATCAACCCATCATCACATCACCAACAGGCATGCTCAAATCCCAGATGTCTGGCTGACGTTCCCATCAACACATCACCAACATGCATGCTCATATCCCAGATGTCTGTCTGACGTTCCCATCATCCCATCAACACATCACCAACAGCCATGCTCATATCCCAGATGTCTGGCTGACGTTCCCATCAACACATCAACACATCACCAACAGGCATGCTCATATCCCAGATGTCTGGCTGACGTTCCCATCAACACATCACCAACAGGCATGCTCATATCCCAGATGTCTGGCTGGGTGACCCGTCAAAACGGCCCCTGACAAAACGGCCCCGGTCAAAACGGCCCCGGTCAAAACGGCCCCGGACAAAACGGCCCCTGACAAATTGTAGACATTTTTTACAAAAAAAAATAATAATTTTTAAAATTTTAAGTTAATTTAACATTTGTTCAACTTATTCACCTTTTATGAAAGTGGTCAAATTGTAAAATTATTTCTTGTGAAGTTATGACATAATTTCTTCTCAACAAACAATTGTGACTTGCTACCATATAGTTTAAATGTTATTAAATTCTTTCTTGTGATGTTATTATTATTGTTTTTGGTGAACTAAAACTGACACTGAATCGGCGAGTATAAATAATTATTTAAAATTGTATTCCATTAATAAATATTAGTCCAGGGCCGAGGCCGTTTTGTCCGGGGCCGTTTTGACCGGGGCTGTTTTGTCCGGGGTCGTTTTGTCTGGGGCCATTTTGACCGGGGCCGTTTTGACCGGGGCCGTTTTGTCGGGGCCGTTTTGTCCGGGCCGTTTTGTCGGTGAACCGTCTGGCTGACGTTCCCATCAACACATCACCAACAGGCATGTTCATATCCCAGATGTCTGGCTGACGTTCCCATCAAAACCATCACCAACAGGCATGCTCATATCCCAGATTACATAATTAGTTAGGTTTCACTTGTCGGGAGACCCGCATCACGCTGTCACCCATGACATATTTGAATCAAAGATTGATAAGGAGTACAATGGCAACCTCAAGAGTTATGATGAAATGTCAACAATGTGACATTGTCACAATGACCACTCGTGAGAAGACAATTGGTGTTTCTCCATGGAGTTCTTAGAAATAGATTTTTGTCCACAAAAGTGCAGGGAAATAGGCCTGGGTTAATAGTGATTGGATTCGACAGGACTTCACATCCATTAGTTTACCCATATTTCCTCTCCTCTTAATTAGTCACAAAAAGTGTTGATACCTTCTGCCCCTAGTCTCCACACGCCTCCAAACTCTAGACTATCGTCCTCTGTTGGCCGCCAGTCTATTGATCAGCTTTCCCGGCATCGGCTTTCATGGACTCATAAATCATCATTATACAGTCAATAGTCGGGAATTACCGTTAATTTATTGTATGCCGTCACACTTCATCTCACCCCCTTCACATATTTTCACTTTCCCCATATCGCTTCATTCAAGTGACTGTGTTTCTAACTGGATTATAAACCATCGTTCAATCAAATGACTGTACTACGAAACTGCGTTATATAATCCATCGATCAGTCAAGTGACTGTACTTCTAAACTGCGTTATATAATCCATCGATCAGTCAAGTGACTGTACTTCTAACTGGGTTATAATCCATTAATAAATCAAATGACTGTACTACTAACTGGGTTATAAACCATTTTTCAATCGAACGACTGTACTTCTAACTAGGTTATAAACAATCGTTCAATCAAATGACTACACTTCTAACTAGGTTATAAACCATCCTTCAATCTAATGACTGTACTTCTAACTAGGTTAAAAACCATCGTTCCATAAAAATTTAGGACAGTTGGCCTTAAATAACCGTTCCGAACAACATGGCCGTTAGCTATCAACTAAGAACATGAAGGTACAATTATAAAAACAATCTTTCCGGGTTCAAAGTTAGTTCTCGTACCTGTACCAACACACCTTTCATGGATGTGTGATGGTAATTCAAACTAGTGTATCATGATTGTACAAATGCCAATGTATCAAACTATTCACATGTCCGGGTTAAATTAAAGAAAAACAAAACCGAAAAGGCGCCCCGCCACCCATGTGGGACTCTGAGCACCCACAACGCCGCGCTGGGTGCACGTCTGCTACTCAAGCCGCTGTTGCCGATGGCGGGGGAAGAGAGCGAGAGGTCCGTGGCCCCTGCTGCCGTCAGAGTGAACAACTGTCGGGAGGGTTGTTACCTGTAGTGTGTCACCCCTCCAGCTCCCCTCGGTCGGTGTTGCTTGGCCTGGGTCACCAAACACGAAGAGTTCACCTCGGCACATTTCGGATTTACAAAGATTGCTCCGGGGATAAACGTTGTTCTTTGAGTCGGTGGATACAAAACCACGCCGCCACGGCCCATGGTGACTGCGGGATCTGTGGATGGTGTGGCCCCCTGGCTCAGGGCAGATTCTGGAGGATTGTGTTCACAGGTACAAGTTACCGTTGATTTGTGTTCAATAACAAGGATTGCTGGTTTAATACGGTCTACATTCTTAGCCAACCCAGTGTGTAAAGTGTAAGTATGTGTGCAAGTATGGTTGTACCATTCAGTAACATTCCAGGCAAGTGACTTGATGTTGGCCCATGCTCATGCCTTGTTCACAAGCGATTCACACCTGACGTTATTTAAAAACCTATATTTGATGGGGGTGACATTTTTTTAACGGCAAGAGAAAATAGAAGTCTATATATATACATACACACAAATAGAGAGTACTGTGTGTTGACAAGTTAATTTTGTTATTAACTAATGGTGGTCTGTGTGAATGTAGGAAGTTTAGCCGGGCGGTAAACAAGTCTTTTCTGATTTATTGTTTATAATTGTTAACTCAAAAACTGAATATTCTTAACAGTTTATAGGTGTACAACCAAAAACCGGATTGCTTCTCTACAAAAATTCACTGGTCATTTTATTTATGGACTAAACCCTCCACTCGTCCGCGGTACAATTAACGTAAATGTGTACAAAATGGACATGCGTACAGTTAGTTTCACGGGACATACTCCCCAGGTTTGATTTTTCTTAAATACCAAGTTCTGTCGGTCATTGTTATGGTCAGTGTCTGTGTTTCGGTACCATCAATGACGTCATCAGTCGTCAATATAAACATGTCAATACTAATACTGGGAACTAGTGCATGGGCGTCCGTTCGGTTCGCTACACATCTAATTTAATTTAAAATTTATTTTATTTATAAACTATCAGTACCACCAGAAGACTTTCCCCGGATAACAATGTACAGGTGGTATAGATATTACAAAAAGGGGGCACCTGTAGGTAATGAGTTTCCTAACTGAATCACTGACCGCTGATTGACACAACACAAGGGCTAACACCCCTTCCCGAGCCTATCACCATTTCTCCTGACCATTCATAATCGGCTACTAATGGCCGTGCTTGGAATAGTTCACATTGTCATTAATGAATGAGAGCAGCTTGCTCAGCACATTGTTTTCAGGGCGTGACATTAATAGCCCCAAGGGCTCCACAGATAGCGATATCACCATATCAGTGGGGCTAAAAACTAACGGTTATTTGGGGCGTCGTGTCATCATCCACTGGAGATATGGCTTGTGGATTAAGAAAATTGGAATGTGACACCATCACATTCAATAACTTAATAAACTAGTCACCTTATGAAGTTCACTTCAGTCTCATGTCTGTACTGTCACCATATGAAGTTCACTTCAGTCTCATGTCTGTACTGTCACCATATGAAGTTCACTTCAGTCTCATGTTTGTACTGTCACCATATGAAGTTCACTTCAGTCTCATGTTTGTACTGTCCCCATATGAAGTACACTTCTGTCTCATGTTTGTACTGTCACCATTTTAAGTTCACTTCAGTCTCATGTTTGTACTGTACTCATATGAAGTTCACTTCAATATCATGTCTATTCTGTCACCATATGAAGTTCACTTTTGTCTCATGTTTGTACTGTACCCATATGAAGTTCACTTCAATATCATGTCTGTACTGTCACCATGTGAAGTTTGTCGCAATTTCATACTTACTTCGCTCTTCGATTCGGCATTTCGCCACTCCCCCCACTCACCTTTTTCCCTTAGTTACAGAAAGCATATGTTTATATCTTGTACCATATTAAAAAGGGAATCTCGTGAGTAAAACAATAATATATAAACGGGCAATCATTGACAGCTTAAATATATATTTTTACAATCATATAAAGAGTGTATTAAAAAAAGTCTAACTAGACGCCCAATTCATTTCCCATTACACGTAATGAAATGTTACTTTATAGCCAAAAAACTCTAAATCGACAAAAAGAACACTCATAAGGGAATAGACACAGAGTAATATATTCATACTCTACTTGAGACTTGAGGTACTTTCCGATCTAGCAACATAATGTCGCTATAGGCATAGGCTATAGTCACTTGTAACAAAACTGCTTGTCACAACTTAACTTATGCGCTACAGATTACAGATGCTCCGTCCATACTAAAGATTATTGCATGTTACGCTTATCCATGGCTTATGTCCAGTCTTGTTTCTAACCAGCTATTTTCAGCGACTAATGTATACGTCGGTCCACATACATGACCTGACAGCCCCGATGGGCTACTAAAACCTGACTGACCCTCGGCACAAACTCATAGGTGTGTCGTGACCTCGATATGAAGACTCCGCCACTTGACCCCGATACGCCCCTCCACCCCACCCTACACGCCCAAGCCTCCTCCGCCACGACAAGACCTGGATCTAGTTACTGTACCAAATGCCGTGCTTGTGAAGGTAAACATCAGTATCAATGTATCGATCAGTATCCCCCCCCCCAGTAATGGCCCACCGAATGAAGACAAGGGCCACTGATACCCCCATTACATCTGCAGCCCATTCTTTCACGGGCATCGCTGCCATAAAGACAATCCATTACAGGGGTGGCGTTTGTGAATCACTCGAGATAATACATTGAACGATCATCAGTCATGTCTAACAATGGCCTTCATACATTTTTAAGAAATCATATATATTTTTAAACATTGGACTACAAAAAAATACTTAATCCACAAGAACTCATTTATGTCTGCACATCACTTGAAACAGGAACCTGATGAAATGCAGACGTTTGACGCGGTGGTACTTATAAATCCATCGTATTTGGATAGTATTTTGGATATAAATAAACCAATAACGGATAAAGATACGGCAATAAATATAATAAATCTATCATCTATAAATATATTATCCTCTACAAACTCAAACCCACACTCAATTTATTTTTAGCCAAAGGGCATCCCCCAAGGGAACACGCGTCTGTGTAATATATCTCACATCATTACATTGAGGGCAAGTCCACTTGCAGTGGAGCAATGCGAGTTGGGAGATAGATTTGGCTCATGCATGGCCACGGGCAGTTTCTATTGTGAAAGAAATAGATTTGCACGTCGCCAGGCAGACTCTGTTGTGAAAGAAATAGGTTTGCATATGGCCAGGCATTTTCAATTGAGAAAGAAATAGGTTTGCATATCGCCAAGCATAACCAACGCAGAGTTAGAGAATCGTGTTAGGGGTTGGGGATTAGTTTTTAAAAAATCGGCCCATTTGTAACGCGGGACATGTCAATATCAGTGAAACGTTTCTTGTCCAGCATCCCTGGCCACATGAATTGGGGAAGGGGGGTGTCCACTGGGGCCGGATCACATTTTAACAGGGTGATCCGGCCCACTAAAAATATCACTTATGGGAGAAAGAAAAAAGGTGCGTGTGACTGGGGAGAGAGATAAACAGTATATCAATAATCTACTACATTGGTAAAAGTTGCTACAAAACAATGGGAAAGGAAAAAAGCTGGAGAACGTCGTGTCTAAAAGCATGTTAACATTCGCCACGAGGGAGAATTACACTTGATGATGAGGAAACCAAGGGGAATAACTAGCGACTGCAGCCCGAGGGCTATAAAAACTTGGTATGTAATGTTCTGATGAGCAAGTACTGGTAAAAGCAGTCCGGGGAAAGGGGGAGAAAAAAAAAGAAGGGGGGGGGTAACGGCGTTAACAATCCCTGCTCAGCAGAAGTAGCAACGCTCGTGTTTGGACGTTCCAAAACGCTGTTTTCTAGATAGACTTTGATGAACGAGCTTTTCGCTGTCTGCGAGGGCCGCTGAGGCAAGAGATCTGGGATAGAAATCAGCGGGCTTTCTCGTTTGATGTCAATTGTGCGTTACTCTTTACGATGGTTTCTACAAGGTGAAGATGAGTCAGTCCTGTTGGGGGGGGGGGACTCACCTAATACAATGGATGGAATGGTGTGACGGGGGGGGGCAGGGATGACGTCACAATGTCCATACATGGTGTTATTGAAATAAATGTAACTCTTCCCCTTATTAACAACTACCATCACGAAATGATACTAATTATTAAATGACAACAAATGTATGACAACGCCTACCAATCAATGTCTGGCAATGGAACTAACGACAATGGCCCCGCCCCATTATTTTCTGAAATGTATGCAACCAATAACCATGCCTATCGAATTCTTGAAAACAAAGAACATGTCTATTATAACATACCAATGAATGTACACAACGACCATGCCTATTATAACATAGTATAGCAATGTATGTAAACAACGACCATGCCTATTATAACATACCAATGTATATAAACAACGACCATGCCTATTATAACATACCATTGTATGTAAACAACGACCATACCTATTGCAACATACCAATGTATGTAAACAACGACCATGCCAATCTTTGCCTAACGACCACGATTTTTCCTTCAACTCATTCCCAGGTCATGATTGCCTCCGGCTCTGTCATATTTTCTCACACTATATCCAGGTTCAAAAACTATTTTCAAGCGCTTTCTCTTAAGTCCCAATCTCCCTCCCACCTCCCAACACACACATCAAAACCACTTTGTTATTCCTTTCTATTCTGCTCATTTTTGAATTTTCTTTCGCAGTGGGCCCCGGGCCGGGCGAACAATGCGACACTAGGGGTCGGTGGGCATTGTTCCCGGGGATAGGCAAACACAATTTGGTGGTGATAAAAAGGGTCAGAAATTCCTCGGTTAAAATCAACACAGCCATAACAAAGCCAGTTTTCTGTCGCTTCGTGTTCGGCCAAAGAACGGCAGACGGCGGGATTCTTGGTGGCAGTCAATAGACCGTCTGCTGGGTCATTTAATGCACTAAAGGTTGGATAATCCAATGGACTGGATGACAATACATGATATTTACACGATGTCAGGTCTTTGGGTCATACGTCTAAGATGGAACCTTGGGTTACCTTAAAAGATGGAGTCAAGGCCAAATAAATGTAACAATTACCTCGCGTGGAAACAAAATCTGTGAATATTTATTTAAACACAATCTGTTGTACACTGTTCTATGTACACTGCTCTATTTACAGTGGTATATGGTAAAGCTAACACTTCAGCCTTTACTTGTTATTCGTGGTTCACAGGGGGCAAGCGTTCGATGCCGTTCGATAGGGCGACGTGAACTTGATAACATTCAAACCATGGAGAGTTTCTTTGAAACAATAGTGATGGCGAAAGTGTCGCTCACTTGTCATGCCAGTGGTTGCTTAGCGTTGGATGACGTCATGTACATAAAGGCACAAGGCCTGCTGCTCACTACATAGACCAGTGTAGCGTCATCCCCCCCCCCATCTATGTAATGGGGCACACAATGGCATACCACCCAGGCAAACTCATCCGCCCAAAGATCACACGATAAGGACGTTACCGCAGTTATGACAAGAGTTGGTGTAAAAATGCCACAATTCCATAAGACGACGGGAAATTTAAGGGCACGCAACTCTTGCATGCCATTATTTCCGGCGACGTATTGTCTTCCTTCCACACCGAGGAACTTGGAGCTCCGAGCTGGCCTATAATAGGAGACTTAATACAATTCCAATGGCCTGGAGCTTCGGGGAGGATGTGCCCCAAAAATGCTACAAAAGTTAATGGAAAACAAAAATAACAGAAATGCCATGATTTAGATGGGGTGATGGAATATCAGTCCATTCTTTTGGGATAATGGCTGGAGTTATCCCCGTTATTCTGTGTTCATAAAAATCTATAAAATGCCATATTATAGTTAAAATTGCGGGTAATTTATTCTGTTCAAAAATAAAAATTAACCCCCAGAAATGACAAGCATTTCTAGGTTACGTGATAAAGTGAAGAGAGTTTGCAGACATATTTCAATGGAGTTATAACTGATTGGTCTTTCCTGTCATCTATAACTGTTGGTTGGTCCTGATATCATATTTATAGAGTGGTCGGTCAACAGCATTTTTGGTCGATATAAATTGCAGCCAGTAAAGAGTAAGGCCGTGTCCAAGGTTGTTAAGCACTTAGAGTAAGTAAGGCTGAGCAAAAGTGAGGTAAGCAATTTAGGCAGACAAAGTAGGGCTGTGTCCAAGGAACGTTTAAACTCTTTATACAGACAAAATATTTATATGGAATAAATGTAGACCGCAATTATATACTTTTCATAACATTCTAAAATTGTACCATTTAAATTTTGACGAAAATGAACGGTTGCACTTTTCAAACTGAAAATGTATATACAATCTAATTTCTAATAGGAAATGCCCTTCCTATTTTACTGAACTTTTGTCGGTCTACTCACCAAGTCGTCAGCTACGCTCTTCTGCAGACACACGCATTCTTTCTCTGTGTTCCTAAGACACCAACTAAAACATTTGGTGAAAGGTCATTCTCTTTTTGTGCAGCCAAACAATAGAATTCTCTACCATTACACATCCTTAGTATTTAAACTACTAAGTCCTTCAAGACTGCACTTAAGACACATCTTTTCAACATTTATTTTCAGAACTGATGAAACAACATTTCTTTTAATGATATTAACGTAGATGATGTATAACGTATTGTCATTTATGTAGTTAGTATGATATGAATGTTTATCTAATTAATATATGTGTTATTATCTCCATGTAAAGCACTGTGAGACCGGCTCCATGCTGGGATACAGCGCTATATAAATTATGGATTTATTATTATTATTATTATTATTAGGAGAAATATAACGGACTCAGAATATATCATCTCCTTTATTCCAATTCCTTCCCCTGTAGAATCAGATTTTATCAACCACTATAACTATAATTAAAGCGTAATGAACAGAGCGCGCCATAGAACTTGCGGAAAAATAATGAAGTTAAAAAACATTTTCAAGGGAGAAAACATTAAACTTGAAGGAAGGTAGGAGGTTACATTTTTTGAAGCGATGAAACTTCCAGCACTGCCATCAATATTTGAATATTTATAATAATAAGTTATTAATTTTAACTACAATGCCATCAATATTTGAATATTTATAATAATAAGTTATTAATTTTAACTAACTTCTTTAAATTTAATCACAGTGTATCTTAGCTGTTACACCAACCAATTTTATCAAATTGTTCATAATATTATTGATTACACCCTTCGAAAGTTCGATTAATCGGGTAAAAAATTAATTGATTAAAAAAGTACGTGAGTAACAAAAAATATACATAAATAATAACATTAATAAATTGGCAAAAAATATTACAAAAAATGTGTTGAATTTAATCTAATAAATTAATTTTAATCGATTAAAATTTTGAACAAATAATCGATTGATTAATAGTTAATTTCCACAGCCCTATTGATTATACATAATTGTCGCTTGAAAGGAAGCCATCCATCAAACTTCTAAATGGGTTTATGGGTAGAAAGAACGTGTTTAAGTTAGAGGATTTCTGTGTTGCTCCAAGTGAAACATTAAACACAAGAAACAACACTGATTATTTCAATACATGAATGGAACATATGCTTCAAGGCGGCCTCTTTGAAATAATGAATGCACGTATGATTTAAAACGGTGGAGTTCCCTGGACTATAAAAAAAAAGGTGTGTGTGGGGGGGATTCTTTGAAAGCAGATCAATGCCTAAACATGTTGTTATTTGAATGAAACAGCTGTAAACTCCTAGTGATATAAGACGTTCACTAAATTCTGTACTTTAGGAAGTCAGTTCCAAATCAGCAAGTTTACTTTCTGACACATCCGCCGGGTCATCGAGCCATGACTATTTAGAATGATGCGGCAACATGTTCGTATACAAACTTCAATAGGAATCTGTCAAAGTGGCGACACAATATTGAGTCAATGAATCATCATCATCATTTGTCCTTTGGGTTCCTTGTGGAACATAGGGCCTCTGTCAAAGCTCGCCACTGTGCACGGTACTTGTCAGTCGCTTCAATTCTTCCCAGTTCTTTCCAGTTCTACCAGCCTCATCTAACATGCTCCGTCTCCATGTACGCTTGGGTCTTCCTCGCTGGCGTTTGCCCTGGGGGGTTCCAATCTAAGGCCTGCCTCACCCTGCTGTTATCTTTGAGTCAATGAGTAACTGGAGAAATCTTTTATTGACATTTGGGGTGTTTCATCAAGACGGTCAAACTATAAACACATGGAAATAATAATTTCTTAAGTCTTCTAGCTAGGCTTTTAACATAGGACAACGGTGGCCAAACCGCGACTCGCTAGCCGCATGCTCGGCTTCTGTGCTCACATTCTGGCTCACTTGCATTTTATGAAAGATTTGTTAAAAGTATTAATGGAGGATTTCCAAGCAATGTTTAATGACTCAGTGCGTAAATTGTAATGCGGCTCTCAACATTTTTAAATGTATTTTATAATGGCTCTCAGTTACTACAGGTCGGGCCACCCCTGGCATAGAACTATTTCAAACTTTTCCAACTGCTGCTGTGCCTAACGGCGACCATAGATTGAGCATATATATGCTTGTGATTAAATAAATACAAAAACCTTTGTTATTTCACCCTAAGCGAAATGATTAAACCATTCATGAAGCGCGGTGAACTCTGATCTGAGTACGCAATAACAAGAAGTCATTACTGTGGGGAGCTACGGCCAGTTCACCAAAATAAAAGTGTAGATTTGAAAAGCTAACATCCAGCAGGGGGGGGGGATAGAGGGTGCTAATCAAAAGGTCGGCATTCCAAACACAGCCCCCATTCTTTGTGCACATGGCATTTTGGGGGGGAGGCTTGGGGGGAGGTCCATTTATTGGCAGTTTCAACCAGGGAGGCTTTTCAATCTTCACCGCACAATTTAGCTGTGTTTGTGTGATACCCTCACAACCTCACCCCACCCCCTCCCTGTCTGATGATTTACATTTTTTGGTATTTGACTTGATGTCGACATTGTGGCCAGCACGTTCAAACAGAGGGAGAGAAGGAGAATGGTGTGAGATAATCAAAACAAATATCTGAAATGGGAAGCCAAACAACAGCACCCTTGGCTCGGCACAGTGGCTTGGAGACACCATTACAACTGCTGCTAGCCTCGTGTGACGGTATTAAATAATAGCCGTGGCGGGACAAGGGCAACAGTTATTGACTAAAGTATGATATTGTCCAATCTCTTGTCTTAAAATAACCGCAGTGTTCGGTTCTATTCGGTGTTGGTTTTTTAATTACAAGATTTAAAAAAAGGCGTGGCTAGCAATGTTCCCTCTAACTTATGATCATTGTTCCGTGTGCAAATTTAGAAAATAATTAATTTTTTTAAATGTGCGAAGTTGCATAGCAATCGTTTTTTGTAAAATATTTTATAAAATTTGCTGGGCGGTGTCTCTAAACTGCTGTGCGGTGTCGGTCTGACGTCTGCGCAGCTTAAAATGAACATTGATGGCTAGGGATTTTTCCACGTGTTTTGTACAGTATGATTGTAAGACTAATAGAGGATTAATTTGTTAGTCGTTTCTAGTTGAAATTTAAAGCACCCTCTCTTAACACAGTAAATAAAACTTACTACTTAAAGTAAGTTTTAAAAAAAGAAAATAAAGATAATAGTAACTATCAGGATTTTGCGACGTCCATGGGAAATTGAATATTTGGCTTTTTTTGCTCACCGTGGAACGGACTACCCAATAGTAGAGACATAAGTTCCTTCTGAATTTTTCTCATTATATTAGTACTCACGGCTGTTTACTAGACTCTTGTAAGTTGTAAATCTGTTACCAACCCCCCTCCCCACACCCACTAATACAAATGTATGATTGAAAAAAAAAGATAAAGCGACGCACAATGAGAGATCATTCGTTTTTGTAGCAGTAGCCTACCTTATGTTATCTTGTATGTTACAGAGACTTCTGTACAGAACATCATTAAGTGGCGATCTATTACAGTGGATGGAGTAGAAGTAAACCTGGGGAGGTCATAGTCATATGGCCTGGGTGGTGGTGAAGAGTGCTGAAATCGTACTATAACTATGTCATCAACTTTGTAAACAAAATCATATTCAAATCTACAACACGGATCGCTGAGCTTTCAAAGCTTAACATTTCTCATTCTACTTTCCCACAGGTACCGCCTGGACGATCCTTTAAAGCAGATTGGTCAATTTTACATATGTCAAAGTGACCTAAATATTTCACCGAATAATATATTTATATAAATAAATTGTCAGCGTCGAGCGAGATATTCAGGACCTTGACAGAATCTGTTTTTGGACGTGAGAACACGACAAACTTATCAAACAGTTTTCAAACGTTTGTAAACATTTCGTGTGAACGATCTGTCGTTGACGCACCTTCCCACTGCCACCCCTTCCCACACACACTTGACATACGCACCTTATCCCACGCCCCGGCCGTTCAACTGTTGTAAGCCGTTCTGACACGAATGGGGTAAATAATCAGCTAGTCCCCTGCTGCTAGTTCACTGATTGGAGCCGATGTTCTGATAACTATAAACAAATAATTATCCAATCCAATCAACTAGTTTTGTCATGTTTTTCCTATCCTCCCACGCAGATCTCAACACTGACATGTAGATAGATGCATGTAGAGGTCAGGCTGACTCAACTCCTGCGATGTCCTGTGACGTTTTGGTGAACAGATGACCCGAGAGGATGTCTGAAGTCGAGGAGTGACGTCAAGATGAATTTTCTCTTCTACCTGGGGATCATCATCCCCACAGTCATTACTATATTTCTGTTCTTTATCTTCATTTACTGCTGGTAAGTGAGCCAGTAACAAGCGGCGTGTATGTAGTTTGTACATTCAAGACAACCGGTGCTTTTACGTTTGTATGTGTTGATGAATAAAAGGGTGCAAGAAAACATTGTCAAAAGCATGTGAAGTAGACCCTTGTCAATAACAATGTCTCTTCTTTTTTCCAGGTTTTTGCAAAAGGCTCGCAAAGAGGTTCTCACCAAGAAATATGACCCCCATGGTAAGATGCGAAGACTTGGTTTGTCAATGGACCCCCCACCCCCGCCGAGATTCTGCCTGATGACTGACTCCCTCCTACCGGAGACGGGTGAGGACAATGGCGCCTATGATGTCAGCCGGAGTCCTTCCAGCGAGCAGGATGTACGCGGCCGGCCCATGTATCAAACATATCACGACAGTGGCATCTCTAACTGTCTTTCACCCAGCCAAGAGAGTGATCCCCTCTCAGACTTCGCTTACAGAACTTGTCCAGATTCTGGGATATCGTTTGGGGCGCAGTCTGCTCAGTGCGGGCAGCAGACGCTGAGGGAGTTTTACCAAGACCAGATGAAATCTCATCACGTCCTGACGGATGAAGTCCAGGTACACGCCGAGCGAGACGTCCAAGCCCACCAGTTCCACCAACTACCCCACCCCAACAGCCACCCGGCATCCCTTCATTACAACATCCAACCAGCGTCCGTACATCCCACCCACGGCGTGTGCTACGGAGACGACACCCGTCACCCACAGAGCCCCCAACACTACATGCCACCGCCCATGTACAATCCCAACATCAACTCGTGCAGCAGCAAACAAGCAAAACTGACGGGTGGCCGGCCGTCAACCCTGCAACCCGTCCCCGGTCCTATAAGACTTTCATATGACCCTCTGAGTCCGGAGAGGAGCGTCCGCTGCCCAAGCCAGCAGTGTTACAACGTCACGTCGCCCAACATTTTCCTCAACAATTCGCTCATTGAATATTCATGTCACAAGCAGGGAGACAATATAAAACCAGTCAACAGCCCACCAATCAACTCGCCCCAACACTCCAGCGCTTTGACTTGTATGCAGTGCTTGAAACAGGGCGGTGCACACTCCAGTACTTCCTTTTCTCAGAATCTCAAAGACACTTTGATCTCAACGTTCTCACTGGGGCACATCACCCCAAGCCATTCCTACGACGACAGCGGAGTGACAGAGGGCGGCCAGCCGATGGGCATCAACAACGGACGGCCGGACTCGCAAGCTTCACAGTCTTCCACCACAGACTCGGAAGACTCGGGTTTTCGCAGCTCCCACTGCGCGGCGCACCACAAGGCCAGGCTGAGCAAGCAGAGCAACCTTCTGCTCAAACCCCCTAGGAGAGCTCGCAACAAATCAAAGGAGCAGGCGGTCCCATCTAGTCAAGGCACGCCGCTCACAACCCTCAACCCCCAGCACCTTCAATCAAACGACAGCCCCCATGTGATACAGAACACAACGATTCTCGGTATTGAGCTGGCACACAGACCTGCAAGGGCTCTACAACAGAGTTCAAACTCACCCGGTGCCCCGGGCTTCGATAGGGGGGTTAAATATTCTTCGGGTGTGCCTCAAAACGGACTCGCTTATCGGGTCGACGAAGGTTGTGTAAACTCCCCAAAAAGCGAAAACTGGCCCCCTCAGTCCGTGAACGAAGAGACCGGTGTTTTACAGAAGATCGACCTGATTGACATCAGCACCCATTTGAGCTGGAAGTACCAGCAGGATTTATCTGCGTCTATGAACGGCAACCCTTCAAGTCCCAGTCAGCTCAGGGTCCTTCAGTCTTGTCACCAAGGCTTGAATACCAGCCAGGGGCACAAACTGAGCGGCGACTCTCACATGGATTTAGTGGGCTACTCAGTCGTGTGATACTTATTTTGGGGACTCTAGACGGGCCTCGTAATGAGAATTGTTCAAAACTTGTTAACGAGATGTATCTGATGTATCTACACAAATGTTTTTCCTAGGACCGATTTCAGGTTTCTGGATACTTCTAACGGGAAAGATGGTTAGCAACGAGTCACGAAGCACAATTACAGAGCTTTTTTTTTTTTAACAATCACAAGTGGCGAAGTGCAAGAATTAGTTGATGTGTTCAAAGCTAGATACCAGTAATATAAATGTAACTTATACCCATTTAAAAAAGAACAAATATAAAACTTCTTCCATTCCGATGATTATAAAATACTATGTGGCTAACCAGATAATGACAGAGCACTACATGACATTCAAAACTATTTAGGAAGAAACAATTTGTGAAATAATCAGTTTTGTCTTGTGGAGGAATTTTCCGTTTGTGTGTCTGACAATCTATCACACAAAGAGAGACCGAATGAACGGATCCTAGACATCTTGAGGGCGGATTTCTGGGTCAAAACTAAAAAGTTGTGTTATATTCATGTATTGAATGTCTGCTCATTGTAGGTGAGAAATATCCCCATAGGAATGTTCAATAAAGTATTCTTCATTTGTTTTCTTGCCTAAATATGGAATATCACCGTAATGTAAAACTTGATTTTTCCCCCCAATGTAAAACTTGATCCCCACCCCCCCAATCTATCCATTATGATTAAAAAATATTGGCATCTTCTGTGGACCCTAAGGCCATACATTATGTTGGGAGGCATCCTCATTCATAAATCAGATTGAGTTATGTTATGAAAAGCGGTTTGAAGTGGGATGGGAAAGAAGACCTATTTGATCCCAATGAGCTTGTGGTACAGCATGCTCGCCCCAAGCTCTGGGCTAAATGTTTTGATGGAGACCCAATAAAATTCATTGTTTATTTAAAAGCAAATGCATTTAATATTCAAACTATTTATTAGCTGTCATTGTTTCGTTAAATAGATTGTTTATCAACTAGTTTGGACAGAACCTCACCCCCAACCATGTTTTTATTAAGAAACAACTGATACGGTCTTTTTTTCCAATAGGCAACAACCCACCAGTTTCCAAGTCAATAATCAAATAGGGAAGTGCTGGGCCCATGGGGAATCTATGTAAAACTGACCATTCGGAGACAAGCCCCCGATGTGTTTGTTATGTCAAAGCAGATACCTGCCAAGATTAGAGTCCAACAGTAATTGTACGGCTCCCCACTGAGCGCTAGCTCTTCCATTGTGTTGCTATCCAGCGGTTTTGCCATATCAGTAGTTTATGGATAACATGGACCCTTATACCTGTCAGATACTGGTGGATATCACCGGCCTTTGTTGTCCTTAGATATATATTCTAGTCACTCTGTTGTATCTTAGCAGATGAAACACAATCCCCCCTCCCCCGTTGGTCAATGACAACAGAAACGTTTTCCTAAAGCTGTAGATAGGATAGAGTTGGATATTGGTCAGCTTGGGCCTTTTGTTGCCAGGAAAATGTCTTTGTGTCTGAATTCTGAACATTATTGTACAGACATTGTAGAGGACTAAGCCACTAGACAACAGAGCTATTAACCTTGTCATACAAAACAAAACATGCGGAATTTTTCCATCAGTCACCAAAAGAAGTATTGGAATAGACATTAATTACGTACCAGTAATGAAATCCTTTTCAAATTATTTGGCTTATTTATGAATAAATGTATCTATTACTTATAAAAAAAAATTACACATAAATTGAAGGACATGTAGAAGATAGAAAAATAAAAATTTAACCTTGTCCAAAAATACAATACATTCTTCAGGCGGCGTAACGGCATCTTGTGTTTAAAAGGACAAAGTTAATCAGAAGTTATCAGACTCAGTTAGGAGAAAATTAGCTGAGAGAAAATAAGCCATTCAAATGCATGGCAATCAAAGAGAGTCAGATATAGGAAGTTGAAAACATTATGTCCCTGCCATGTGGAGAAACTTGTCAAATTAATGTGCCATAGGAGTGAAGGCTGTTTGGCCGGATCGATAGAAATAAATCAAGGGAACAAATAAAACATGCTGATGGAATGTGGGCAAATTAAAGTTTTTACCGACAGAAATCAACATGTTGTTCTGAAGGGCGCACATTAAAATAACGCTTTTTAATTTGTAATTATAATTATAACCGTAATATTGTTTAGCTGTGCACAGTTTAATAGATCTTTTATGGGCGCTAATGCTGTCTTTAATTTTGATGCACAAAATGAACATGTTTTATTTCTGAGCATTTTAATCATGCTACATTTTACGGTGACAAACGTTCTAGTTTCATGTAAGAAATGCTAATGTATTCCATGTAAATAAAAAAACATGTTCCTCCAATTGCTGTCATTAATTTTTTTCTTCAAAACCTTGAATGCATTAGAACCAATTGTCACAATAAATGAAAATGTGATCAATATTTGCAGCCCTGAGACTCTAGTGACTCATTTAACTTTGTCGTAAACTGGAAACTATTTTCTGCTTTAAATTTTATTTCCTCCATAAAATTTCATTACATGACCAAATGAAATGATATTGCTGTGATTAAGTCGGCGTTCCTTGTTAAGACATTAGTAGACGTACATGTTAAAAAGGCTCAGTGTACTCAGCATAAAGTGCAATTGAGTATGAACGAAATTCACTGCACAAACCAATGCAACACAAATTATAGACCAATAAGAAGATCAGAAAAAGATCCCGCCATGGTGCCACTCTCTGGTAACAGTCCATAATGTTTCATAAACCAAAGCACAGATGGAGTTCAACAATGCTTTCGGTCAACTTTAGTGTTGGGTCTTAAAGTCTCACCCTATAGTGTACAGAAGTCATGGTTAATATCAATTTATGCCAAGAAGCAAGATGGCATTTTTGTTAGATGCTGAATGTGATGCAAAGGACAAACACAAGCGATATTTGTTGTAGGGGCTTGCGGTAAAAAAGAAAGATGCACAAGGAGAAACAGACTGAGAGTGGCGTTAGGTGCAGGGACATTTAACAGGAACATAATTAAGTGGCGTGAAATTGATTATGGCGTTTTGGGGTTTAATTTTTTAAGCTCTTTACAGCGTTTCTTTGGCACACTTTATCTCTGCTCTCTGGATTAATGGGTACACAATGATCCAATCTCCGTTTCTATCCTAGGATATACTGTGCTGTGAATGACATTGACATTTGTTGCGAGATTCGACAATTTGAATAAACCCACATTCCTAACACTTCAAGACATAGATCAATAGTAATATTTAGATTACATTTTCACAAAATCGCCGATCACTTAAGGTTAGAATAGTCTAATTTAGTTAAGTCAAAAACTGCGTATTTACTAAAAGAGGTAGATAAGATAGTGATGTTTCCGTTTCTCCTGTCAAAACAAAAGTCTCTTCTTTTTAGACTTCAGATATTCTTACTCGACAGTTCGGGTTCTCAACATATTCTGTAGTAAATTTTCTAAACGATTTCTTTTCTTAAGGGGCATAGGCTCCTCTTCTGAGCAGACTGGACCAGATGCATTGACTATGAAATTGTTTGCGATAACTTGGGGTAGAAACACCAGTTGAAACACTGGCTATAAAATAATAAATGGAGTCAATTTAAAATATAAAATAAACGCAAATACATGAATCAACGTAGAAGATTGAACGACCACAATTAAAATGCATCGCGTAACACAAACACAAAATTATTCAAACTCTGCTTCACTTGGTGCTCAAAGAGGAAATGAGAGTGAAGTGGATTGTAACAGTGGCGTTCCTAGGATTATTGCCGCTCGAGAACTTCACCGCACTTTTCCACGAAAACATCTAGATAGCTGGCCGACAGTACAGCCCCTCCAAATCAGGAAAGAAGTGACACCCCAGGGGCGGACCAACGCCCTCCTTCCCAACCATCGCCCCTACGACAATGATGGAGTGCATTCCAAGAGGCATTATCTCCATTGATCTAACCATGACGTCTATTCGTTCTCTCGAAACGGCGTAGACAGTAGGGAGGTCAGGTTCGGTCATAGGGGTTGAAAGTAAAGGAGAGATCCAGTGGATTGAGAGATGGATCAATAAGCAAAATGAGTGGCAGAACGCCATCACAGCTCCCTAAAAGGGCAAACATTTCTAAAACACAACGTAGTGCATCCTTCAAATGTTTTAGACGTATTCAGATGTAGTTTTGGAGAAAGTAGAAAAAAACAAAAACAACAACGACAGACCTGCAAGTATCTAGGCAATTCTTATCATTAGTAGCAGTTTTAGATTTAAGTTTAAGAAGAGATAGACTGATATTTAACACAAGAGATGTCTATACTTAGAATCTCTTCCAACGTTAGATAACATTATGTATACCTGCAGGGATCGAAGCTTAGTTTCCAGTTACCATCATTCATCGAATGCCCATTGCAGTAGGGCAGGGGTGAGCAAACATTTAAGGGAGAGGGGCAGGGCTACTCCACCGTATATATAGAGAGTGGCCGCCTGTGAATGGATCTGTGTGAGTGTGCGTGTGCGTAGAAGGAGCTGCTCCATCGTTTAGAGAAAGGGTGGCCTGTGAGTGAATCTCTCTCTCTCTCTCTCTCTCTCTCTCTCTCTCTCTGTGTGTGTGTGCGTGTGTGTGTGTAAAAAGCCAGGATCAAAGGTTCAATCAGTATGGGCATATCCCAAGATACTCGACGTTTCTCAAAATTAGAAAATGTTATTTCTGTTCTCAAATTAACATATTTGTTTTACCTAATTATGCTTCATAAAAATTTTGAAGCAGCCCCCACCCTAAGTTTCACCGAATTCTCACCCAGCTCCCATCCTTCAATGAACTCGATGACGTTCTCTTGCATATCTCCTAAAAACTCTAGCATATCTCATTCCATCTGCTTCAACTTTTGTTCCCGCACACGCCAATGGTTTCTCCATTTATCAAACGATATTGATATCGGCAGCTGTGGCGCTGTTTTCTTTCACAGCTCTGGGAAAAGATCTCCTGTACATGAAGCCACACGCTGTGTCATGTCGCAGACACATTTACTGACGCACTAATCATAATGTTAGTGGAGAATACGTGTGTATACTTTATGCAGAATCAATTAATTTATTCAACTCCAATTACTAATCAAAAACAAGATCAAAGTTCCTGCCTAAACAGTTGTTCAAAATTCAGCTGTCAAGCTACTTATTAACACGACCATTTTAATCCGTTACTTAATTCATTTCGTTTGCTTCCCCATACAAGCACTAATTCATTAGAAGCTGCAGCTTCTCATTCACAACTTCTTTTCTGACTCATGCCCTTCATATTTTACTGAACTTCTCTGTCTACTCACACACTCATCAGCCACGCTCTTCTGCAAACACACGTATTCTCTCTGTTCCTAAGACAAGAACTAAAGCATATGGCGAAAGGTCTTTTTCCTTTTGTTCGCCAAAACAACGGAATTCTCAGCCATGAAACATTCGCTGTATTTCTTCTATACCATGGCCTGCAAGGCTGCACTAAAACACATCTTCCCAAACTTTATTTTCAAAATAAATAAAACAATCAAACATTTTTTAAATGTTAAGCGTAGCTATGTGTACAATAATGTCATTTTGTTGCAGTTAGGATATAAATGTCACATTAAATCGGTCATAATTATGAGTGTTGCTATTTTTATATGAAGCGCCGTGAGGCCAGTTATTTGCTGAGGTTCTGCCTAAAAATTATAAAATTATTATAATAATTTTTTCATGTACTCTGCTTCCCTCTGTTTCAGTCTTTCTGTCCCACTCACTGTCTCAGTCTTTCTGCCCCACTCACTGTCTAGTCTTTCTGTCCCACTCACTGTCTAGTCTTTCTGCCCCACTCACTGTCTAGTCTTTCTGCCCCACTCACTGTCTAGTCTTTCTGCCCCACTCACTGTCTCAGTCTTTCTGCCCCACTCACTGTCTCAGTCTTTCTGCCCCACTCACTGTCTAGTCTTTCTGCCCCACTCACTGTCTCAGACTTTCTGTCCCACTCACTGTCTCAGTCTTTCTGCCCCACTCACTGTCTCAGTCTTTCTGCCCCACTCACTGTCCCAGTCTTTCTGCCCCACTCACTGTCTCAGTCTTTCTGCCTCAATCACTGTCTAGTCTTTCTGCATCAATCACTGTCTAGTCTTTCTGCCTCAATCACTGTCTAGTCTTTCTGCCTCAATCACTGTCTAGTCTTTCTGCCCCACTCACTTGCCTGGTCATTATTTGCACTCACTGTCTAGTCTTTCTGCCCCACTCACTGTCTAGTCTTTCTGCCCCATTCACTGTCTAGTCTTTCTTCCTCAATCACTGTCTAGTCTTTCTGCCTCAATCACTGTCTAGTCTTTCTGCC
>MUZC01004492.1:392022-402147 GCA_002072015.1 Radix auricularia | reverse complement strand
AGTCTTTCTGCCCCATTCACTGTCTAGTCTTTCTGCCCCATTCACTGTCTAATCTTTCTGCCCCATTCACTGTCTAGTCTTTCTGCCCCACTCACTGTCTAGTCTTTCTGCCCCATTCACTGTCTAGTCTTTCTGCCCCATTCACTGTCTAGTCTTTCTGCCTCAATCACTGTCTAGTCTTTCTGCCCCACTCACTGTCTAGTCTTTCTGCCCCACTCCCTGTCTAGTCTTTCTGCCCCACTCACTGTCTAGTCTTTCTGCCTCAATCACTGTCTAGTCTTTCTGCCTCAATCACTGTGTAGTCTTTCTGCCCCACTCACTGTCTAGTCTTTCTGCCTCAATCATTGTCTAGTCTTTCTGCCTCAATCACTGTCTAGTCTTTCTGCCCCACTCACTTGCCTGGTCATTATTTGCACTCACTGTCTAGCCTTTCTGCCCCACTCACTGTCTAGTCTTTCTGCCCCATTCACTGTCTCAGTCTTTCTGCCCCACTCACTGTCGTCTTTCTGCCCCATTCACTGTCTAGTCTTTCTGCCCCACTCACTGTCTCAGTCTTTCTGTCCCACTCACTGTATCAGTCTTTCTGCCCCACTCACTGTCTCAGTCTTTCTGCCCCACTCACTGTCTCAGTCTTTCTGCCCCACTCACTGTCTGTCTTTCCAAAATTCATGGTATTCCCATCAGCCTTCACGCCACCCCCACCCCTGATCAGCAGGCATCCAGGCCCGGCAGTGTAATGTGTGGTATGCATTAACTAAGCGGTAAGCTATTAGTGGCGGTGACGACTAGAGACAGTTGTAAGCCTGGGTTATGCGGCCCGGTGGATGGCTTTGACAGGTTTATTTGGTGCAAGACGATGGCAACCGATAACAACAACACTACAAGCTTATCGACTCTAGTTTTGGTCAACAGTCGGCTCATCGATCTTAGAGGCCGCCTGGTCGACTTTATCGATGTCTTGGACCGATTGAAGGCGTCAAGAGCAATCATAAGAACAAATCATTACCGCACTTTCCCCAAAGGTCAGCAGCTACTCGGAGACGTAGATGATTTAAATCTGGAGCTTGATAAATCCCAAAAATGCTCACATATATATTCATCGGAGGGGCCTTACAAAATGCACTGGGATATCTTACAATTGACACCAGCATTCAAATGTTGAACAACTTTAAAAAAAAAAAATCACAAACACCTCCCTGTTGACACGTGGGTAGGACCTAAAACATAAATGAATAGTTACCTGATGATGTTTAGTTTAAGCATATGTATCTTTTCAAAGCTCTCCAACATTTAAAGATGGTTAGAATTGTTGTTCTATTTCTTAACTTTAGTTAAAAAGACAGGATTGATTTCATAGTCAACGTTAGCCATTAATTCATTAAACGAACTGCGTCTGGGTGCTGGAGAACAAAGTGGGGAGGAAGGCAGTAACTGCCGCCTCAAGCGAGATGGGCAGAAAAAATTGTTTTTTCCTGCACGTCAATAAAAGTGATCCACAATTTTTAAACTAAAACATGTAATAATTTTTTTTAACTGCCTGCTATAAAAAAGCATAATAATAATAATAATAGATAATAATAATAATAAATAACAAAGAAACATAAATCGTCAAATTATTTGAACAACCCGCGCCAAACCCAACCAAACAAATGCGAGTCAAAAACAAAAATCTGATGACAGTGCAGAGGTTCGATAATCTGCGAGAGGGGACAAACTTTACAAATGCAGCTTAACACCCGTTTAGTAAATATATAGTTATTTTCATCAACTATGATGTTGAAAGCCTCTTCTTGGCGCCCCTGTTCCTTAGCGGCCAGGAACATGTGTACCCTCTGCCCCCTTCCCCAAGTCGCTTTGCCATTGATACAATGATTCTAGGGTAACATTTTATCAGGAAACGCCGTTTTTGCGAGCCTTAAACTTAAATACAAAACAACTAACAATGGCTTACGACTAACCAGAAACGATTAGTCCATGCTCACCTCCACCACTACAAACAATCTCGCACGTTGTTCCCTATTTTGTGGTCAATTAAATGAAGATAATATTCCCACAAAATGTCTACATTTTTACCATCACCGCCCCCTGTAGTGAAGCACAGGTAAATTTAACGAAATGAGCGCGTTGATCTCGAGTATTGATAATTAACTAAATTCCGCGTGAATATTCATTTATGTGTCGTTCATAAAAACGGAGGAATTGTGAAGGGATTTTCCAGCAGGTCACGATGTTGACAGGTCACGACAGTTGAGAATAGATGTAGGGAAAATTTCCTTGTGTAGACAAATATACTGCATGTCTTGAAGTATTCAACACATGGAATATATTTTTCTACACAAGGAAATTTTCCATAAGGCATCTATTCTCAACTGTAAACAATTTTATTACTCGCACATACAAAGGAATTAAGGGTATAAATATTTATTCGATAATGTACATATATAAATATATCAAAATAAATGTTTGAGCGTTGTGTATTTCAAAATGCATCAGCATTCACTTCTCTGTGCCCCATACCGTTCTCTAGCCTATAACCATTACCGTTCTCTTCGCTATACCCCTTTCCGTTCTCTTCTCTATATCTCTCACCGTTCTCTTCTCTATAGCTCTCACCGTTCTCTTCTCTATAGCTCTCACCGCTCTCTTCTCTATTCCTCCTACAGTTCTGTATTCTAATTTTAAAATGTAGCAGACGTGTTACATAAAGTTGTCACTAACTTCAAAAGACTAATTCACAAAAATTAGGGAAACTAGGTTTACGTTGTAGAATTGCATGCAATTTGATACGGGGAAAAAACATGATGTTTGGTGTAAAATAGAACTATCCTTTACATGTAAGTTCCCTCATTTCATAAAACACAGCGCCTTTACTTCCTAGTGGTCAGTATTGAAGGGCGACGACACACACAAATTATACCTCATATCTGAAAGAGAATTCCCCTAAGCCAATATCCCGCCCTAAAAGCCGTAATATCAGTGGCAACCTGTCAACCTGTCACGGCAACCCATCCACAGCCGTTACAAAGCTGTCATGCAACATCAGCACCAGTACAAAGTCGACTTCCAGCATCCGGGGGAGGTAAGCCGAATCACGTGTGAGATCGCCTTTGATTCCCTCCGACTTGAGAACTCTCCTATTAGCGCGTGGGGGTGGGGGGTGAGGGTGAACGGTTCACACGTGGTGTACGTCCAACTATTATTATATCGGCTAGTATCGATTTCACTCTGTCAAGCTGATTAGTGGCGAGATGCAGGAGAACACTCCACCTCGGCCCCCACGGAGCGGACCACCCCACGACTGCACGTAAACTTTCTCCCCAAAGGCTTGGCGTGTTGAGGAGGCGACAAATCAACGCCAGCAAATAGAAAAACCAAAACTTGTAATCGTGGGGGGACAATTTAGTTCTTAAAAATCATTTTATTTTTGTAATCTCCCAATTTAGGAGGGATCTCAAACAAGTTATGAAAGAGACGCCACAAGAAAAAAAAAAACAGGGAATTTAGGGTCACTTCAATTTCAAGGCTTTAAGCAATGAGGTGACTTTTGGTAGGGGAGGGAGGATGCGGACATGCATAAAAACAGGGATATTTGTTTTCTTTATATTCGAAGTCTGAGATGACAATTAGTATTTTAACTGCAGAAGTAAAAAGTGAATCTATAAAATGAAGAAACAAATAATGTGTGTTTGACTGTGTAATGGGGCTATGTTCATTGGGACAGAAGCACTACTAATATGTAAGGAAACAGAAAAGTGTGTGTGGGGGGGGGGGGGAGAATGGCGTAAACCACATTGCTTATAGTGAATTGTGATCTAACATTACAATAAAATACACCTCCGTGTCTACTTATCAAGTTTTAGCGACAATTAAAAAACCCATAAAACAATGCACAACGCCACAGACTTCCAAATGATACTCGGGCTACATCACGGAGTGCATTCGTGTCCCCACTAGACACAACACAATCTGTATGGGATCTTGTTTATAGTTTTAGATATTTGTTTTGAAATTAAAGGGAGGAGGAGGGGGGTTCCCCACCAAACATAGTCATGATATGGCGAAGGCCCATATCATGTCAAAACATGCGCCAGCAGGTGTTAATAATAATAATAATAATAATTTAAAAATAAAAATAAATTTAAAAAAAAAAAACAGCAAACGACTACGTTTTACTCAATGTTGTTCTGAAAAGCCACAACATATCGAAATAAGGCTATAGATGAAATCAAGTAAAGGGGATAATTAGTTGTTTCACGCTCCAATCGTTTACTAAAAGGGTTTAAAAAATTAAAGCACGTATAAGGAATCTATACGTTCATGTTCGTCTCTGAAACTTCAAGTGCTTTTAAACTATGGGCCACGGGCCTGAATCCGGCATGTACCCTGCCTGGCCGCTGTACGGGTATCTGGCACTATGGAAACTGCCATTGATCGTCTAACCAAAAGCTGACCCAATTAAAAAAATTACTAAGTTTAATTATTTCTTCTTGTAAATTTATTATTGTAAGTTGAATGAAGCTGATTTATAGACTACAAAAAATTCAGTGTGCATACACATTCTTTTATCAAATCACATCCCCGAATAAAACAGTATTAAAGAGATTGAGGCGGGTCCTTGTTTGAGAAGTCGTTTGAAATCTATTGTTGTTGCCACTGTGCGATTAATGCTGCTTTTTTTTGTTTTTTTGTTGAGATGGCTGGGAAATACAGAAACAGAAAATGACATAGCTGACATCTCAGGCCCGGTGAGATATAGAAAATGACATCGCTGACATTTCAGGCCTGGCGAGATAAGGAAAATAAAATCGCTGACATATCAGGCCCGGTGAGATACAGAAAATGACATCGCTGACATCTCAGACCCGAATGAAAAGCTGAATTAAATTATTACTATAGCGGCAATAGTCGTGAGACCTGACAGATGCGGCCCATAATTCGCAAAAACTGCCATAATTATATTATATGCGTTTAACGTTAGATATATATCTGACACCTTCAGGTAGTAGACATTCGAGGGAGAATTTAGATTGGGCAGGGAGTGTCAGAAAATCTCAGCAACAACTCCACTTTTGGCCGCGTGTGCAATAGCGAGTGTTAAGAGGGCGGGGGGATTCTCACCAGTATCATCCTTCAAAGGGATCCTATTAGTGACACGTTTCAACTAATACGGGCCTCTAGTCACGCCATCTCGTCGCGGGTGAGAAGTTCGCAGGAAACAAAGGAGGGATGCTTTGTCCGGACCAAGTGTCGTGAGGGACCAGCAGGACACGTGAGGGACCTGCAGGACACGAGCGGGTGGCCGAGAGATGATGCTGACACGCGTACAGCAAACACCGGGCCGAATGACACACCCGGGATTCCCACTAAAGGTTGCCTTTAAGTTTCTGACTCCATCGAGGAACTTGGCGCTCCGGATCTTATATGCTTTCACTACTGTGGACTTGTCTCGCAACAAGTGAATCCCCGACAGAGATGTCGCACGTAGTAGGTGCCACAAGTGCCAACATTGAGTATTGATGAGGTACAACTATGTCATTGAATTCACGTGTTATATCTACTGTATTAGAAATTTAAATGATGATATAGTGTTGGCTTTCCTGGTTTCTTCAGGCAACCCATCCACGACCAAATTCCGGACGGGAAGAAAGAAAACTAGTATGTGTTTGATCTTGCATACGGAATAAGAAGGTGTTTTTATCTCTATGTCTATCTGAGTTTTGTATTAAGCTATCTTTTTGCTATATTTCTAAATTAGAATTAATTGCTTTATGTATAATGACAAATTTACTTTTGGTTCTTCTATCCTCCAGTGTTTCAATGTTTAATGATGTAACTCATGGTGTTAATCTTGTTAGTTGTGAATATTCTCCACTAATGAATCTTGCAGCTCTTTTTTGAATTTGTTATAATTTGTTTTCTTTGATGGATGGGTCCCATACAGAAGATGCATATTCTAGTAAATGTCTCACTAAGATGAGGTAGCATTTTAGTTTTATTGATTGGTCGGTGGGGTTAGACACCTTGGTGTCCGGCATGGTTAAGCCATGAGGAGAATTATATACATTATCGGGAAACGAGTTCCAAAAAAAAAAAGTGCATTCCTATTTAAAAACTATCCTTTCTGCCTGAGATCAGTCAATTTCAATATCGTTTTCATTATTTAGACAGAAAGGGAGAAAACACATTTAATGTCATTGTCATATTAAAATACATAGAAGGACATTCAAAATTATTGATTACGGTGCATTATTTGAGTATCGGACTTAATATTGAAAATCTTTTGTTTTCTAAAAAAAAAAAAACGTCGCGCAAATTTATTGAAATTGAAAATAAATCTATATTTCTATAGACTACGATTGTGTTAAGTTTCTTTAATTTTTTTTTTATGAATGTACATTATATTTAGAACATTTATAAGTTAGTTAGTTGGCGCTTTGGTATAAATATCGATTGTCTTTTCTAGAGGAGGGGGCGTAGACAATTTTGTTAAATCTGCTGTTACAAATATTCATTATTGAAAATATATACATTTTTATGTGACGTCGGTTGCCTTAAAAAGTGTTTAAAAACTGTAATTTAACTTTATCTAGGACCCTTACAATAGTGAGCGAATTTTAGGAGGAAAGCCGTTATCTAAATGAAAACAAATCATGAGTAGGGCTATCAAAATTGTTGAAAAATGCTGCCCCAGTACCCATCAAATTTTTGAACGTGTACCCGGGTACTCATCTAAATTTTGAAAGTCCAGGTACCCGTTCAAAACGTCACATAACTTTCGCCCTCATGACCGGTATACCTATAGCTACCATCTATGCACCTCATTTCCCATTGTAGCCAACGGCATGCTTCCAGTAACATACTACAGTATACCCTCTCACCTATTTGCGGTTCCTTATTCCAGTGGCGTAGCTAGAGCTCTTGCCGCCCGGGGCGGTCTCCAATGTGCCGCCCTTTTAGGGGCCGCCCATAAATGATGTCATGCACCGGGTGGGAGGGGAGTCACACATTTGATGTCATTCAAAACGCGCAACTTTAAATAAAAGCTACACTGAAATATATGATTACCCAAACTTTATTCACTGACGATTTACGTAATTTCACGCGTGTTACGATGTTAGAGTGCAACCTTAAACTAAAAACATATTTAAATGACCAAACAAACAAACAAAAATGATTTTAAAAATGCTCATTTTCAAAAAAAAAAAAAACTGCTTGTATGGGGGAGGCGGGGATATTGTCACGTCACATTGAGGAATGGGTCTAAGTTTTCGTTTCGTGATGCCGTGTGACGAGGGGGCAAGGGGTGAAAAATCAGCCGAAATCACGTGACGTCATTTATGGACGACCTCTTAATTATAATCATATGATGTTTTTTAAATAAATTATTAAGCATGAATAAATAATTTTAATTGAAACGAACGAAGTACATTGTAAAGGTGGGGGAAAATTTTACCATTGCATGCCCTATTTATGTAAGCAGTAATAAAAGAGGCCGCATAAGAGGATAAACCTATAAATATACATCATAAAAATACAAGATAATTGTTTTGAAGGCCACAAGAAAGTTATAGGGTCACAGGTGTGTCCCCCCCCACCCCAAATGAGACAAAAGATATTCCAAATTTACACACAAAAACATTAACAATTAATATACTTTTATTTGTTATTTATAAATATATGATTATTTTAAATTAAAAAAAAAGAAATTGTATACATCAGTATGTAATCATATTTTTTTATTATTTATAAATTTACTTACTCACCTAACTTTCATACTCGAAAAATCGTTTATTATGTTATCAAAATTTATAGTATTTGTAATATCATGTTCTATGGACAATATTTCAAGATTTTGTAGTCTTAAATCACTTATTGTGGAGGGAAAATATTTTTTTTCATCTTCAGTTTGGAGATGCTCCTTTCACAACTAGATACACTGACTGCAATTGTTGAAAAAAATTCTTAGCAAAATTGTAATGTTGGATAAAGAAATTTCCAATATTTACTGTTAAATATATTTTAATAGATCAAGGGTGGGGGGGGGGATTTCCCCTTTTTTAAAAAAATTCCTCTTCTTGTAGTGTAGGTATAGCCAGGGCTGGTCTTAGGGCTACTGCAACCTATGCGTCGAATAGGGCCCCATGTTTTCATAATTTTCACTTATTATCCTTAATAATACCTTATCCCTTCCCAAACTGGGGCCCACACAATCAGTTTTGCATACTAAGCTGCATAGGGGCCCGCAATAGCTAAGACCAGCCCCGTGTACTGCCATAAAAACCTGGATACTTTCTCTTTCAATCTCGAACATTTCTTAAGTTAATCAATGTAAATAAAGACATTTAATTGATGTTCAAATTCTTCATTTAGAATCCTAAAGGGTATAGTATTATACACGAATATTTTCTTGCAAGGACATGTAACTCATCACCTCGTTCTTTTATTTTCTTTTATAATTACATATATGGATAAAAACATTTCTTGTTGTACTTCTTGCTCTTTAGATAGAACTACGTCTTCTGAATTTTTCCCACTCATATTTTTCTCCCTTTAACTTGGTATCTAGTCGATATCTCCAACTCTCTGTAATAGCGTTCTGTATTAGCACATATCTTTGTTTCGTCAAATGGGTTTGCATAGTTTGAATTAATTTAAAAAAGACGGGTTCCCATAAATTTAGACACCATAGAAAAGTAAAAGACTGCCATGAACTGAGTAAAATTACAGCATCTGATCTCGTTTTACTAGTTACTTCAAATGTTAATTTTCCAACACGCTTGAAATTTTTAAATATGTCTTTTTCGGAACTATTTATGTTATTGTGGTGTTTATTAATGGAGAAATGAATAATCGTTCATTTTTAATGAATAACCATATATTAATGAAAAATACAAGCTATGTGTGTTACTTTAATGCAATATAAACAAAGTAAATTTAATTTATTATAAGTTAGCTTACAATAATTTTAGAAAACCTGAAACAGTAATGTAATTTACTACTTGCAATTTAACACAATATTTGAACCACTATGTCATGTATGTACTTGTTAGCGCATCATTCTGCGAATGTCGAAATTCCACACTAAAATTGTCGTGCGATATTAATACTACATATACTCCGGACCAGCGGAGATGTGTTGTTGTTTTTGTGCAGTTTTCTTATAAAAGCGCCATCTGTGACGTATACCGCTTAATTTAGCAAACAAATTGTTACCTTTTTTGAGCGATTTTAAATTTTTAACCTGTTCTGCGTTAGTTATAACAACCACTATGCAATCAGACAAATGTTGCACGAATCCGTTAATTTAAACTCACTATGGTTTTCCACCTTCAAAAGAAAGGGGGCGGCTTTTGGAAATGCCTGGGTTTATTTTTCAAATTCCCAAAAATGCCGCCCTTTGAATGAGTGCCGCCCGGGGCGGACCGCCCCATCCGCCCCCCCCCCTAGCTACGCCACTGCCTTATTCGCAACACCGCATAATCGCGGGTAAGTCTGTTAACATCGCATCGCACTGTACTATTATTACCTGAAATGTGCGTACAGCATTTATCTGTCTAAGTTTGACTTAATATATGTTCCGTTCTATGTAAATTCTAATAAATATGAAGTACGCATAAAAAATGACAATACGGTACAATAATACAGTATGGGTAACTATGCTATGCAATGTTACTGTCCTCCTGTACTTTTAAATATCGCTGTACAAGATTAAAATTCTTTACATTATCATTACTATAGAAATGAAATAACTGCATGCAATATTACTACATTATTACTGTACGAGCAAAATACCCGTGCTATGCTACGGGGTAGGCACAATAAGAGTAACTTTATTTAGTTTTGGGTCTTAAATTCTCCTTAAAAATTAATATAAACGGATCTGGAAATTAGGGTTGTGATAAATCAAACCCTTCTTAATAAAAACAAAGATAAGTGTGTCGAGAAAAATAAGCATATTATTAGTTTAAATATTACCCATCAATTTTGGTATTTCTGCTTTAATATAGCAACATGGTTATCATCCGTGGCTCTACAGCCCATGTAGGGCCCTGGCTTGCTCAACCACATCCTTCCATTCAGATCGATTGATGGCTTTCTTTCACCATGCTCGAACCCCTTTAATAA
>MUZC01004492.1:374400-387283 GCA_002072015.1 Radix auricularia | reverse complement strand
CATTTCATTTATAGTCTAAGCATGAAATTAGTTCAAGACGAATAGGATATTTTTAGCCAGATAATATTTGTGAATATTGTGACTTGGGGAGAGAGGAAAATATGGTTTATTTGTTATCAAGGCACATGTTCCTGTAACGTGAATAAAAACATAAGAACATTGCTGCTTTTTAAGAAAATGGTAAGAAATTGATCTACTTATAAATGTTATGTCAATCATTATATATTCCCGCACATTTTTTCTAATAGTAACAATTCACTTTATATCAATCTTTATTCCCGTTGTATACTATTCATCTAATAAACTCAAAACAGTTTGGCACAAAATGAGTTGTTGTCAGTGTGTGTGTGTTTTTTCGACATAACACGCACTTTCTTATGCTAGATCCTATTTATAAGTCGTAATACCCTTGATATTTCTTTACACTTGATATATTTACACCTTAAATAACAGTTCTTACCCAAAGCGTATGTCATGCAAACGCATTGTTCGAGAAATGTAAACCAATTTTTCAAAATGGATGTTTCATCATTCGTTAGGTCTTAGAGTAGAATACATGTTTTAAGATTAATTTTTTCATGGGAAAAACTCTACAAAACATTATTTATATTTCTAGGCTAAGCATGGCCTTAGTCAAATTAAAGGATTTTTTTATGGGCCAAATATTAATTATGTGAATATTGCTGCTAAATTAAGGTTTGTATGATTTAATTTGTTTTAAAGAAACACCTCAAAATCGCAAGGTTTGAGCTGAAAATGTACCCTGCTGGTTTACTTTAGTTGTGCAAAAAGTATTTTCTATTTGGTGGTTGGACACTTCGACCTCGGTTGATCCGACCCCGGACGGTTAGACCCTGACAGTTCGACCACAGGACGTTTGGTCCCCAGGTCGTTTCGACTCCGGTCGGTTCGACCACGGAAGGTTCGACCCCGTTCGATTCGATCCCGGACAGTTCCACCAAGGGACTTTTCAACGCTAGGGCGTTTCGACCCCGGACGATTCGACCCCTTTCTATCTACACCGTAGAAATGTATTTTTTTTTTATTTATACTTATGTTAGAGGCGCAACATTAGTAGACATAGAAATAACCAAATCACACACACATACGCACATAGCCCCTCCCCCCCAACACACACACAAACTTGCACCAATAGACAACTCTACAGTTTTAACCATAGCACGTACCATAATATTGCATTTTTCTAGCAATAAGTCTTTTTTTACGTAAGCTTTTTCATTCATCCACAACATCCATTCATTTACAGTTTATGCATGACCTTTTTTTGCGGACATTTTAGATTTATTTTTATTGAGCTGTTTAATACTTATGTGTTTGGGATGTGTAGGGTTGGGGAGATTTTTGAAAATTGTCTATTTGTTTTAAAAAAAACACACGTTGAATCGCAAGGTTTGGGCTTAAAATTTTACACTGCTGGTTTTCTTAATCTTTGCAAAAAGGATATTATCAGTGGCTAAGAAATAGTGCCACTCGGGGCTCGGCGATATTATAAACTTATGACCCAAGAAATGAAAAGCACCCTTCAAATAGTTCACAAAGTTGACCTCTTTATAAAAATTACAATTCTGCTATTTAACCCCACTCTTACAACAGTGTATAAATGCTTAAACATGTACCATTTTATTTTTTAAAACCCCTGAGCGTTTACTTTCAATACGAATTTCCTTAATGTCAGTTTATAATGAAATCGATCCAAAACACTTTTTTTTGTATTAAGTAAGCACCTAACAGAAATGCATCTTCCTAACAATTATTTGCAATTGTTTTTTATGATAAATCACTCGTTGAATGCTTCAAAAGCGGTTCCGTGTTCATTTTTCTATTAAGAAATTTCATTTTCTGTAATTTTGACTTGTTATAAGCCCGTATAAAATTTGCCTCCATCCGATAATATACGTAGATGTATAAAAGCTTATATTAAAATGTAAAATTGATATTTCGTCTGCAATGAATCATTTCTTCACATTTATTTCTATAGTTATTTAACAGTGACTAAGATAAGTTTGTTCGAGCCATCTTTGTGTGATTTTGTTATTGCAAAATACAATTAAAAATTTTAGAAAGGTTTCAATTTCTTTAAAAGTAAATATGCGCCAATTAGCCTCAGTCTTATCCAAATATATTTTTATATTCAATTATATAAAAATAATGCAATTTCAATAGCGACTATAAGTTCTTTTCACTGTTTATTTTCCATTATGGCAATTCATGTGAGTAATCACCCAACTAATGCGCAAGGGCTAATTTATTCTAAAATAAAACATAAAGTAAAACAATCTATGAAAAAATCATTGGAGATTGATCTTTTCATTAACAGTTTTTTAAGTCACATTCAATGACTTCCCGTTATCTTTTAATCAAGCACCTACGAAGAACGCATCGGCAGATTTCAACTTGTGTTCATAAAATTAACGGCATTTTTCATAATCAAGTACATAATTTTAACCATACATAAACCATTACCTGGTAACGTCTTTTCAATATTTAATTTCATTTTTAGCAATCTATGAAATAAATCATTATTTCACAACTAATATAAACACACAGTCACACGCACACACAGCCGCGCGCACACACAGCCGCGCACACACACACACACACACATATGAACACACTCGCACACATGCTTATTCACACACTCGGATAATCAACATAAAATGTAACATCAAATAAATTAATATAATAAAAGCTTCATGACGCCACTTCATTTTTTTACGGCGCGCAATACCACACACTCTGATAATCTCAAAACCAAAATTTTTCGTCTATATTTTCAATTTTAAAAAAAGTAATCTAGAGTTGCGTGACATAGGGGCTTCACACACACACACACTGACGGACGTGCTTAGGCGCATTATATAATAGATTAATAAGTAAGTGTCTTTAGAAATTGTTTGGGAAGCATTTAGTACCGTATATAATGTCACACAAAGGCGTTTTTAGCGCATTTTCGAGATGTCGAAATCGCTATTGCCCCCGTTTTGTCCGTCTGTCTGTCATCACCATGATCACAGGATCCATAAGTCCTAGACCCATGATGTATATATGTTTTTTGTATGTCCTGACCTGCCATTGGTGCATCAACACTCAGTTACTCGATCCGTTAAAAAACCCCGTTAAAACTACCAAAAAACTTTGCGAATCGAGAGTTAACACTGGCACAAGGAACGGGCGCCATTGCCGGAAGTCGAATACATAGTTTTTCAAGCATTCAAGAGTGGTGTGAAATCGTGCAAAAGAATTAATTAGTGTTTTTTTTAGTTGACGTCATTAAAATATGTGTAAAAGTTTAGAGATTTTTACTTCATCATTTGTGGTGACTTGTAGTTAGATTAAAGAGAAAATAAAAAATTATAAAATGTAAAGAAATGACTTTTAAATAAATTTTTTTCAGGTATATTCATTACACAAGAAAATTCATAAATATATGTCTAAAATCTAAACACAATTAGTGATAACTACATAATGCTGATATCTAACATAAGTACTGATACACAATACGAAAATGCGCTAACACGTCCTGAGTCCAAAAAGGGACCAGGCTTAACATGATTTTTTAAAAATGCATCCAAATTTCGCTGATCCTAAAGAACATACCCCTTCCCCCTTTCCGCGATGGGACCAGTTCCTTGTCAACAAAACCCCGTCTGACAAAATATCCATATTCTGAGATTTATGATACCAATCGGCTATAAATATTCGTGCATTAAGAAGAAATACAATCAAACCATTAAGCATTCATTTCTTCGTGTCATAAATGTGCCGCCCTTCTCATCCCACCCCAACACTTCAACAAGTAAGCGCACTTTCTTTCTAACCAAGCCAACAACTCCAAGCACCCTCCTCTACCAGGTCAATGATTGTTTGTTTTTTTAAAGACAGCCGTTAAGTCCAGCATTGAAAAGTAGCATCCAGGCCCGATGGACGGCTGGGATATTATAGACGCAATCAAGGCAAATGGCCGCCCCGTCTGTCTGTAAATAAGAATTTCGATTCCCGATCTCGGCTCCATTTCAAAGGAAACTAAACATCTCACACCCCAAAGAACGCGCAGGGTGCGGTCGCCGTGATGAGCAGTCGGCCATTATCCGGGAGCTCTGAACTTGATTGGGAGGGAAAAAAGCGCGTAATGGGGGCCTTGGTCGGGGCTCTGTTGCCCAAGATCAATGCCCCCTCCCCACGCTAACAGCTCAATCCAGCTCAGATGCGGGGGGCTTCTATCTTCGGGCAACATCATCAAAGAAAAAACATTGGAAAATGTCCGTCCAAATGGTTTCTTAGACAAAAGTATTTTGTCCGAAATCAAATAATTCGTTTCAACGTGTACCCCCGGTTGCTTTTGTGAGGACTGGGCTCAGACGAGACATTAGAGGAATTTATTTCTAGATCCAAACATTGATGACTCAGTAAATCCATGGGAAATTTAGGGCAACGTTCATCGACGTGGATTTACGACGAATGCATAAAGGGGAGTGGGGGGATAAGAAGGTTCTCAAAATATCTCCCGGCGAGACATAGCAATGTTCAAGTTCGAGCAGCACAAAGCAATGATGAAATCTCTGTATCCAAATTCATCTCCGCGGTGTTTAAGTTAACGCGCAATGAAAATAGATGCCTTAAGTTACGAGCAAAGTAACAATAAAATCAGTAGCGTTAATGATCATTTGCGTGGTTTATAGGTCCCGTGAGAGGAGCTAATGACCTAATGATCATTCGCGTGGTTTATAGGTCCCGTGAGAGGAGCTAATGACCTAATGATCATTCGCGTGGTTCATAGGTCCCGTGAGATGAGTTAATGACCTAATGATCATTCGCGTGGTTCTTAGGTCCCGTGAGATGAGATAATGACCTAATGATCATTCGCGTGGTTCTTAGGTCCCGTGAGATGAGTTAATGACCTAATGATCATTCGCGTGGTTCTTAGGTCCAGTGAGTCGATATGTAGACCAAATGAACATTTGTGCGGTTCCAAGGTTAGACATTCTAAACCTCGTCAGCTTACTGAACATATGTTGGAAAAGAATAGGATTAACAGTAAATTGGTTGTCCCCTTAGACCCTTGATTTCTATAACGATACGTCGAGCTACGCCTATCTTGCCAGAACTGTACATAAAAGTTACCATCAAATCCGATTCCTTGCTTTCTACATCTGACACAGTAATAATTTTTTCAGATAAGCGTACATCAAATTTTCCCAACCAACACTTGTTACGAGCGAGAAAGAGTAACGCTTGAAGATTACATACATACGTTTGGCATTTTCGTGACCACATCATAATTTTATCTTTACTGCTAACACAGTCTTTACAAATTATAATCCAACGATGCGGATAACTCTTTAATTTACTTTAACGTAATTTACAGATTAGTATAATTCCACAAGGAACTCTGCCCCATCAACAATCGCACAACTTCAAGTTTGGAAAGGGACTCGGCGCAGTAGCTACACCAGAGCAACATATTGCCGGAACAAAAAGACAAGAAAGATCAGCGGGAAAACCACAGAATTTAACAAAAATAATTTCTTAAACGGGTCTTTCGTATAATAAATACGATTTTAATAAGCCCGGAAGGTGATTATTTAAATGAACCGACTTCGATCTCCACCTCAACTGCGATATAATCGATGAACTATACAGAATAATGAACGCATCTCTAAAAAAAAAAATAATAACAATATTATTTTTGAAAAGAAAGAATTGAAAAGAATTTCAGAAACTTGAGAAGTTGGAAGAATTGAGTAAAGCAAGATTTGATGCATCAGTCCAAATAGTCTAGAGGTGCACATAGGGTGAGGCGAGGGTTAGATTGGAGGGGGGGGCTACTTGCATCGTGACATAACAATGTGAGTGAAGGCATTTATTTGTGCAAACGAAGGAGAAGAATTGTGAATTGAGCAACTTGGACGCCAAAGACAACTTCAACCTAAGAGTTTTCTATCTTACTGTCGTACTAGAGTCAGGAGCCTGGAGAGGATGGTATCTGGATTAATGTGGAGACTGGCGATAGGGATAAGATTTAAGTGGTCTGACCCTGTCGTTGGGTACATCATCTTGCCTGACCTTGCCAAAAAGTAAATCACTCTTGTATAACTTGTCTGACATTACCATTGTTATAGTGTAGGTCAATCTTGACTTTCTTGTCGGATCCTGTCATAGACTAGGTCATCTTGTCTGACCCTATAATTAAGTAGGTCTCTCTCGTCTAAACTGTCAAAGAAGGGGTCATTCAAATATTTAAAACGTTCAAATGCTGTAGTACCAACCGCATTTAAATATCACCCTCCAAATCCTCCCCCCCCCCCACTAACTCTTCACATCAATGAGATTTTTCCTACAAAAAAATAAAGAAAAAAAGTGTGGATAATATGAAAAGAATGAGTCACGTGATCTACAGGAGCGGTAGACGAGTTCAGTTTTCTCCCAGGACATTTTGAAAATTGAAAGGGAATTTTAGTCGGCGTTATCTTGCTGATCATTGATTGGCTGGCTGTATAGTGAGGGGAGACCACCAAGATTTCCACTCATCTTTCTTTCTGGTTGCCAGCACTAACAGTTCAGCAATGTACCAAAGCCAGCACTCGCAGTACAGCAATGTGCCAATACCAGCATTCACAGTGCAGCAATATACAAATGTGCCAATGCCAGCACTCACGGTACGGCAATGTACAAATGTCAGCACTCGCAGTACAGGAATGTACAAATGCCAGCACTCGCAGTACAGCAATGTGCAAATGTCAGCACTCGCAGTACCACAATGTTCCAATGCAAACACTCACGATACGGCAAGGTACTGATGTCAGCATTCACAATAAAGCAATGTACCAATAAATGCCAACACTCGCAGTACAGCAATGTACCAATGCCAGCTCTCAAAGTACTACAATGTAAAAATCTTATCTTATCTGGTACAGACGCTCCTTCTATACAGAAGAATATTGCCAGACATGCAGCCAGCATCTGAAATGGTCGAGTGTTTATTCAGACAGGGCGATCTGAGATGCACTTCACAGAAGTTTTGAAGTCAAACACAGATGCCGGTAATGATGTCAGAGAGGTTGATAATATCAGGAAACAGTGGGTGATAGTGACCGCAAGAACAAGGGTGATATAGATAGCATGGAAACAGAGGATGCTAATGATAGCATGGAAACAGAGACTGAAGATATCAGAGGTTGATAATGATAGCAGGGTCACGTGGGTTGATATAGTAAGACGAGACACACAAGTTATTATGTGCTGATATAGACTAAGTCATTTGCTCAACATTTTTTTTAAAAGTATTAAATATCAGTTTTAATTGAACACACCCGGCAGCCATGACACTCAATCCAGTCATTTCCATTTGGTCTCCAGGCGCAAGGGTGTAAGATGGTACTAACAAGTAGTCGACAAGGTTTGTATCGAATAACTTATAAAATTAATGATGTCTCAGTTTACCACGATCACAACACTTTAAAAAATCGTTTAAAACGTAAATAAAACTCACATGCGAGTTTTTTTTTTAATGACACCCTTACCCCAATGATCTGCGACCAAAGTTGGAGAGAAAAAAACCTGGCCTAGAGGCTTTCAAGTCTAAGTGCAACCCCCACGTGAAGAATTTAGAGAATGGATATTGAAAGGTGTGATCACCCTGGGAGAACAGGCGAATAAGGGGTAAGAAAATAATTCTGGAGGAGCAGACAAGCGATTTGATGTCAAATATAAATGTCATGTAGGTGAGGTACAAACAACGATCTTCTCCAGCGCCCCTCAAAGGCCACACATGTCACGCACAACAGTGCTGAGGGCACAACCTTTGGTTTTCTTAAAGAATACGATTCAGATCTTCTCTCTTTAAATGTTAGCACACACACGCACAAATAAAACTGTACAGTACAAACATTTATCTTATAGCACTTTGGTTTTAAGGGTGTCTTTCAGGTAGAGATGATTCTACATAAATTAGGAATTACAAACACAAGAAGAAAAAGAAAATCGTTATGTTAAAACAGAGCCAAAAGGCAATTAACATTTAACAACGTCTTGCTTAATAAGAAAACTTTTTATTTATTTTCTGCCAATGTAAATATATTTTTTCTTTAAAATTTCATATTTTAAAATAACTTATTCAAATATATATATTTTTTTAAATAATTAAGTTTGCCATTAACTCTGGATGTGTTAATGTCACCCACAGTTAACACATAAACAGCTCAACGAGACAACTATTAACATTTGAACTAAACACTCAACACTACAATAACACTCAATACTTCAATTGCAATAAAGTCATGAGAAAAACAGTAATAAATATTTAAGAAAGCATTGATAGATAGACAAATTAACTCCCACTGACAAGAACAAAGTCATTCAATAAATCAAGTACTGACTAAAACAGCAAAGTTAACGAGTTATCTCAAGCAAAGACATCCTCAGGACATCAGCATTCTTTCACATCATTCTATATTGATCTTTTCTGTCTGCATATACATTGTTTCTCTTAATCAAACCCAGCCATGTAGTTCATTTCTTTCCTCTCCTGGATATGGTTTTTTTACTATTTGAGGGATCGAGATAGTTTGCCCTAATATTTGCCGGATCCAGATATCACCACATTTAAATGCAAGAGCTGAGCTACTTTATATTTAGTATTTAATACAATTTATTAAAATATTTATTATCCAACATAAATAGAGTATCTGTTATCTACAATGACAGTTTGTGACAGTCAGCATCAAAGACAGACATTTTACAATGAAGTGAATGAACAAACTTGAACAAATTTCAGCAAACTGTGTAGTGTGTACCAATCAAACAGTGTTGTGCTGAGTGTGTAGTGTGGTGTACTAGAAGTTGTGATCTAGAACTATAATAAAAACTGTTCTTGTATTCAGAAGATTTCAGTTTAATATGCTACTGTTACTTACCTTAGTTTGTAATCTTATGTAGTAAAGTAATATCTATACTTGTAACTTTAACTTAATGTTGTTTTCTCGTATAGAAATTGATTTTTTTTACTCTATTTTGCATGGATTTAAATTTTATCATGATCAACGCTAGTTAATTTTGTTAAATATTACAAATTTAATGTGCAACTTAATTTGTTACTTAACTTATTTTGTATAATTGTAAAATTCGCATGAGACCAGAGTTTTAAAGTAATAAGACTGAATAAGATGTAGCACGTGAGATGAGACAAGCAAAATTTTCAATTGTAAGTTCGCAAATCGAATCAATATTAATCCAATCACAATTAATACCTGGATCCTATCCGGATCTGCCATAAGCAGACCTGCCAACCTGCCCCCCCCATAAAAAAATCTGATTAGGGGTCCCTGTGCAGAGTCGCGGCACCCCAGAGCGCCAGTTTAAGAACTACATACTAAATAAATATAAAGTAGTCAAGTCATCTGCATTGTCATTATCTTTTAATTACAGATCACTACAGAATATGAGTAAAACATTACTGGAGTTTTACATACAGATATCTACACTAGAATATCCATGTTTTTACATAAGAACAGAGGCTGCATTGTGGTTTCCAGCATCTCTCTAGAGGCCATTTTGAACTTGTCAAACAGTTCGCTTTGCAATTGTTTTTAGTTAAAAATAAAGTCAATTTTTTAGTTTTCATTTAGAAAGAGTATCATCAGTATCAGTATCAGTTTTAGTACTTGCACTTGTTTCACTGTAATTTGTCTGAAAACATTTCTTTGACTTTGGCATTAAAAAGATAGGCATTGGCAAGATAGTTATTCCTTTCAATAAGAAGGGTGGTAAATAAAATTTTTGATCTCATAACTGAAACTAAATTGCCAATTCCTTCAAATTCAACAAAATTTTCAACAAAGTATTTTCATGTAGATTTATTAAGTTTAAATTTACTAATTTATAAGCAGTTGTAACTTTGTGATTTGTTTTAAACTATTTATATTGTTATCACTACTGAACCCACCACTTTCCAGGGATTACTAGGTCTGGCACAGATTTCAAATATTCCGCTAAAGGGTGATGGCTGAAAAAATAGTATTTTTCCGATCCAAATATTGTTACTGTTTCGAAAACGAATGATGCCATTTCTTTATTTGTATAGTTAGACTAGTCTTAGTACTAGTACTATCACTCTCAAGCTTAATCACTAGAAATGCTTTTTTGTCAGGTTTTTTTTTTTAAAAGTGCACCCATTTTTAAAAAAAAATATCATAGAACTGATAAAATTTTTAATAAGTCAGGTAAAAGGAACAATATATTATCAGATTATCGGATGGAAAGATTTAGATATGGCAGTTCGCTTGGATTAGGGTAACAGAAGTGCAGGAAAAAAACAAGGAAGTGACATTATCCAAATACATGTACATCGCTTCCTGTCAGCTCTTCCACGTTCGACTTTTATTTTTATTTTATAATTGTTTTTTGCCACTTTCGGTTTTTTATACAGTGAAGATATTTTATGGTCTAAAATTCTGAATTTTAAAGGTCTCATCGGAATTCCGGAATCAGGCCTGCAGATGTATTTGGCTAATTCGGATCGTGGCAGAATTCCTGATATCCAGACCGGATATCCCGCAAACCCCTGCTTTAAAGACCGAGGGGAATATATGTTTAATTAACAATATTTGGGCTTAAAATGTAACCGGGGTGCTGGAATAAATAAACTAATAATTGCAACAACAGATACTTTATTGTAACAGGTAAAACTGTCCAACTTTATCGCATTTGGCTTAGAAATAACAACTAACTTTTGACAAATGTAAAGATCCGTCCCGTATCCACTACATATACTTAAATGTATCTTAAGATTTAAACTTAAATTTCGAACTGATTGGTCAGAAAGATGCTACTAATTTTAGAAATGGTTCATTAGAGAATAAGGGTGGTGATGGTAAATGAGATTTAAAAAAAAAAATGTTTAACTAATTTATTGACGATGGGTTCCACTGCTTAGTGTAACAGCAGAAAATTGATTTCATGACTACCAATAGGTTGACAGTGACAATGTAATATGCAGTACTCACCATTAGGTAGTCTGTCAACAGCCAGTTGATAAACTTCCAGGCAATTCTTAATGGCTTTTTCTCTTTTCACTGTTAAAAACATATGAACAAAAATATATTTTTTCCTCAAATCAAAACATATAACTTAATGATTTTAACACTTTAAAGTGTATAAATTTGCTACACTTTTTAGGCATAAACAAACTAAAAAAAAATAAAAATTACAAACAAAGCAAATATTACATGAAGAGCTCAAGGGAAGAAATGGCTAAGTCACATTATTGTATTTTTGAGATATTCAAGTTTTAAAGTTCAAAATTATACAGATTTCTTATAAATTAACTAAATAGATTTTAAATTTTAATAGGGTCATATACCTAAAATTTTCACAAAACCTCATTTGGAACATACTTTTTTTTTTTACCCTCTTTCAGATACAGGGGGTAACTAAAAAAAATTAAAAATGTAACATAGTTGTTTCTTTTATTGTGGTCTTCATATCTTTTAGAATGCACTCTGTGCTTCTCAAGTCTAAGTGTTGGACCCTATCATTGATTAGGTCTCCCAAATAAATTTTTTTATTTCATCTGTAATAACTTTCATAACAATTTTTGGCATGCATGAATAGAAGAAGAAAGATTGCCACCAACAAACATCAAACATTAATGAAACATAATACCTGTAGATAATTTATTCAGCTGTTTCAGGTGCATAAGAGCGAGTCCATTCCAAACCTCAGGGATGTCAGGATACAATCTTTGCAAGCTAAATAAATAAAAGTATTTAACAATCAATCACCAGCACGGCCTTGGGAAATATTTAATTATTGACATTTCTGAAGAAAGAAAAAAGCTAAAAATAAATTCATTAACTAATTAAGATCAATAGGCAGACAGGAGTTCATAACAAACAAATCATTTTTAGTTAACATTTGTTGTTTCCCTTGGGGATGCTTTCTGATTCCGTTTAGTATGAACAATTTTACAAAGGTCCTATGGCGGATTAAGGGGGGGGGCTGAGCGGGCTAAAGCCACGGGCCCCCGACGATTTGGGGCCCCCAAACTTTTTATATTTTATAATAAAAGTGTACAAATGTTTTCACGAACCCTTGAAAATATAATAAATTAAATAAATTTATAAACATTATCTATTAAACTGATTGCGATTCCAGAGTTGCGAAGTCTTAAGTGCCAGATTTTCCCAGCCAGAGGTAAAAAAATTTCCCAAATTGGGCTAAAAATTCCGAAATGCATTAAAAATTTGGGGAAAAATCTGAAAAGTGGCAACTTCAATTAAATGCTTTCGCATCATTTTAATGACTTTTGACTTCCAAATTAAAAAATAATAAATATTTTTGCATTTTTAAGGCAATTTTTAATAGGGTACTTTCAATGTTTATTTAATCTGTACGTTTTTTTTAACAACTTGGCTACAAAACCAAAATATAAATTATACTTTTAAATTTTAACATCATGAAGTTTAAAAAAGTTATTTGGATACTCTTGTAATTTAAATTTGTCTGTGATTGATAAAAATATATTTTTAAAAATGAATGTTTTGAAATTTATTAATAATGAATCAATCATACATGGTTACATAGATTGTTATATGTCTACATATTATTAATGATTTGGTCCTTTATATGTAACAAACATTTTATGATGATCAGTGGCGGCGTTAGGTAAGCGCGGGGCCTAGTGCCAGCAATGACCCCGCGGTGCCAGAGTACTAGTAAAGATCACTAAGCACCAGTATGCTATGGTTGATATCGCACAGAGAAATCACTTTGATGACACTAATTAATGCACCACTACCGAGACACTGCCATTCCGATGACACAGTTTTTTAAAAATAAATATTTTAGTAGATCTATTGTGAATGTC
>MUZC01004492.1:357995-374202 GCA_002072015.1 Radix auricularia | reverse complement strand
AAAAATTCCCATATGTTAGGCAAAATCCTTATAAATTCCTAAATTCCCATTTTAAAAAGTTTGGCTAAAAAAAAAACACGATTCGGGAAATTTCTTACGACTTCTTAACACTGCGCGATTCAGACCTGACAGTCTTAATAATCTATAAAACTTGGCTCACTTAGAGAATATAGTATAAAATATAGTTTATATTTTTAAAATTTCTCAATTTAGACAAGCTCCGCTGGTCGTGTGGAAAGGGCATAGGCTTGTGATGCAAATGGTGTCGGGTTCGATTTCCAGCGGTGGAATGTAAAAGTTTTTCTTTTCACACTCAATTTTTAACACACCGGCGAACATTTTAAACAGTTATTTCTTCGTGTTCGTTTCTTTTTTCATTATTAATATTTAGTTACAGTCTTATATTAGCTGTTAGCAATCATATTTTAAGGGACGCTGGCTGGATAGGGCCCCCGTTTGATTGCAGCCAGGGGCCCCGTGCAGTCTTAATCCGCCCCTGCAAAGGTCCATAAGAGGTAGCAAAAATTATTTTAACATCAAAATTAAAGTAATTTATGAAGATTTTGCTGGTGTTCACTTCCCTTAAAGTGAAGTGGTTAAAAAACTCCCTGTCTTTTTGAAACACTTAATTATTTAAGCATTTGAAATCCTTATATCCTTCTTTTTCTTCCATTTCATTTAATGTTAAGAAGGGAACATTTATACTCAAATACAGTATTCTGCAACATACTTAGATTAAAACTATTAGAAAGGGGAGAAGAAAATGGTGGAAGTAACTTCACAGAGAAAGTAAAAGAACAATATACAATTTAAAGAGTGAGGAAGAGGAGCTGAAAACAAAGATGAACCTGAAAGCGTATAAGCAGGCTCAACAAATGAGGCAAGTACGAGGCATTTGTGGCCTAATTCCAATTGGAAAAATTATGGCTAGGAAACTAAAATTGTGGAGAGGAGAAATATAACTGGACTGTCCAATTTTATGAACTTAAAAACTTACTCGGCTTTGATGAGATTCTGTAAGTCTTTGGCCTCTTTAAATGTACTACTAATAATCAACATCTTGAGGTGGATGTCAAAATTACCTAGAGTAAGAAAAAAAAATAATGAAAACTCATATAATGCAGTGCAACAGCAAGCTGCTGGGCTTTGCATAAAAATAGTAACATGTATTTAGAAATGCATTCAATCTAAACCATTCATTTCCTAAATATAAAAACATGTAATGTCATGATAGTGTGCATAATAATAATGATTTGTCAATAATTCAATGGTCCAGCAAGGAAACCAAATGAATATACTTTAGTATAGAAAATTGTATTTTGTGGGTCACAACTAAATACTGCAGCCTGAAAAAGTAAAAAAAAATTTGTAGCACAGGTCATAAACAAACACAACTAGAATAGACTCGTAGCATAGCACACACCGCAGTCTTGCTTATAGATAGTACAAAGAAAGGGGTGAAATAACGGACACAAACTGCAGCATGTAGAAATGAGAACAACGTGAGTGAATCCCAGAAGCATTGTTGGTCTCAAGATATGCATAATGCTGTTGAACTACCTGCCCCCCCCCCCCCCCGCTTCACTTGCCAACCATAAACTGTAATGGGTAAACCCTAGCAAGGGTCATTTGTCAACTTTGCTTGCTCTGTGTCTTGTGTTTGACCTAATTTCTGGCTAATTATAGACAATATAAAAGACCAAGTCACTCACTATCCGTCTGTCTCCACTAAGGGACATAGTATAGCAGTCCATAGCAGTTAAAAAAGCATGTGGTGTTTCTCACCATAAAATATTATATGACGTCTTTGTTGAGGATATATTTTAATTTTAGGAAAGGAAAGCCCAAGTCACTCACTGTCTGAGGGAAATCGTACAACAGTCCATAGCACTTAAAAAAGCGTGTGGTGTTTCTCACAGTAAAATATTATATGACGTCATTGTTTGGTGTTATATTTTAATTTTGGAAAAGGAAACAATGTAAAAGGAGGAATTGAGAATTTATAATTATTAAATACTTTGTGTACATTTCAGGAAGTTTAATATTTCTTACTTATCAAACAAGACTAAGTTACTTTTGAAAAAGTGGATGCCGTAGGTGCCCTACAACCCATATTAAACTTTTAAAACCCCCATAAGGTTTTCAATAAACTTCCGCCTCATTCCCGTAAGGATTTCCCGTTTGCGATCAACTGGTTATGAAATTTTAAAAATTGATTAAAATCCATTTATATTATTATTGTCATACTGACTTCACTTTTTAGAATGGTCATTTTACGCATCCAAAACACTGTTTTGAATTAAATACTATGTTTACCCTGTAGTTTAGTACTATTATTTTTAAAATAAAGTAAAAAATACTTTATTACTGACCAAGTGATTAACATGATTAATAAATAAAACTTGAGGGATCCACTGATGATCTTAAACCACTAAATAAAAGTGCCAGCATAAGTCCTACTAGTAACATTCTAAGTGGTTTAAAGGTACATTTATTACTAAGACACCCGAAGCACTTTTGATGTAGTGGATTGTAACAGACATAGACACTCCTTATCTGAAATGCTATCCCCCGCACCATCTGAGAACCCTCAGCATTGTCTGACCTGGAAACATCTCTATTCCCTTGGAGTAGATTATTTCTGACAACTTAAGTTCTGATATTTTTACTTCTTTTTGTGGAGCTTCTTCATTGAACTGAAAGGAATGGAAAAATAAGCATATTAGACAATGGCAATGATTAAAAACCAACACAAAGCATAGTTTCAAAGTTTCAAAAAGCAATTTTCAAAATAAAATAAATATCATATAAGTAATTAAGAAAGCTGATTAAGTAATATGAATTATTTTTTAAAGCAAAATATTATTAATATTAATAATTATAACTGTTCTCAAATTGTGTCTGTCACATCCACTTTAAATTAAAATATATACTGGATTCTTCACTTGTTAATGAGTTAATGGTTAGTGTTTAAGAAAGCCAATGATAATATGTATCAATGAAATCAACCAAAATGTTATTAACTTTAAATGAAATTCATGTTAAATATCTTGAAATAAACTACCTGATTAGGTGCAATGCCAAGGACAGCTTTTCTTTTCAACAGAAGTTTCGCTAATTCAAGTTCCATCCTAAACATCTGAAAAAGAATTAACAGAAAGACTTGTCTTAATGGATGTTTTTAAAAAAAAGTAATCACAGTACCCACTGCAAGTACGGCCATAAACTAGGATTAATTTGGTTAAGCAGCGATGCAAATATTTGACTAGAAACACATTTCTTTTATGTGAATAAATCAAGAAATCATAACAAAATATATGATTAGGATGATTTAGACTGAAATTCATGAGCCTGTACCAAAACCACACTGATAGAAAATAATTTCTAACAATCTGATACATTCATTTGACTTCACTTGAAAAATTTAATTTTTAAAAACCCACAAATTGCTACAACTTTTAGAATTAAAATCAGACAAACCAGGAAATAATTCCATTCTCTTAATAAAATTCCATAATTGTCATATTTTATTTTTAAAAACTATGACCTGTAAAATCAAGCTTTGATTTATATAGCTAATGAAAATTCAACTGCCATTTCCAGGTGCAAATAAGCCCTTGAAAGATGAGAAACACTAAATATTGCTTTGGTTTTTCTTTATACAAATGTTTCTCATAGTTTAGAAACTTGAAAAAAAGAAGATAAATTTCTAAAGTAAAGGATGGTTACATCATTAAATCAAACAAAGTTTACAAAAAACTGACCTCCAGAATTATGATCTGGGATTCTGGATTAACTCTCTGACCCTGCAAGAGTATTTCTCTGGCCAACTCAGGGTTACGATTTCCTTCATCAGAACTTTCCCACTGAGCAGCGTTTACCCACAAGTCTGGAAGTTAAATAACAACAAGAAATAATATCTATGTTATAGCGCCTTGAGCTAAAAATGTATCTACTTAAATAATTTTCTTTGAAGGACTTTTAAATAAAATTTGAAATGTACCTTCTCTGCGTGCATGAATCTTCAGCATCTTATTGTATAGCCTTGACACATACGACTTTTCATGCTGAAAAAATGTAATATTTAAATAGCACAGTTCTTGTAAAATGGGCGCTTTTATAGAAAGATAACAAGTTATTTTTTAGGAATAAAAATAACATTTCTCTTAAATCATTTAGATCCATCAACATATGAACATGGCCTCTGACTTTTGGTCGCAATGAAGAAATCAAAAATAAAAAACTCATTTAAAAGGATCTCAAGCTTTTAGGTGAAAAAAAATATTCATGAACACTACATGAAATCAGTTTATGATAGTGTAATTATTTGTCTGTAGGAAAAAAGACATATCTCTCACAATAGTTCAAATTAGATGTATTAGCAAAACAACCTAGTAAAGGAACTATTTTTTTTTTAAAAAAGGACTTTCTTAACTTACCAAATGCTTACTAAACTCAATGTGGGCCTCCCACAGGTCCACGTCTTCCTGCCAAAAAAAAAATTAAATATCAACTTAAAATTCTTATGAGTGTGAAATTAAAATAGGAGGGGAAAAAAATCATTGTAGAGTCAATTGCATTTCAGCTGAATATATAAGACCAATTATATATAAACAATAATTATTAATAATCAGTAGTTTTATACTTACAGAAAATCTCACACAGGCAAGCTGAGGAGAATAAAATCAAAACCATTATCCAACACAGAAGATTGTATGTTTTTAGCGCATTTTCGAGAAGTCGAATGCGCTATTGCGCCCGTTTTGTCCGTCCGTCCGTCTGTCATCACCCTTGATCTCAGCATCCATAAGTCCTAGACCCATGAGGTATATATGTTTTTTGTATGTCCTGACCTGCCATTTGTGCATCAACACTCAGTTACTCGATCCGTTAAAAAACCCCGTTAAAACTACCAAAAAATATTTCGAATCGTGTGGTTACACTAGCGTATGGAACGGCCGCCATTGCCGGAAGTCGAATACATAGTTTTTCAAGCATTGAAGAGTCGTGCGAAAGCGTGCAAAAGAATTAGTTGTTTTTTTTAGTTGACGTCATTAGAATATGTGTAAAAGTTTAGAGAGTTTTACGTCATCATTTGTGGTGACTTGTAGTTAGATTAAAGAGAAAATATTTTTTTTTTTAAATGTAAAGAAATGACTTTTAAATAAAAAAAATGTCAGGTATATTCATTACACAAGAAAATTCATAAAAAATATGTCTAAAATCTAAACACAATTACTGATAACTACATAATGCTGATATCTAACATAAGTACTGATACATAATACGAAAATGCGCTAACACGTCCTGAGTTCCAATAGGGACCAGGCTTAACATGATTTTTTAACTAGTATATTATGGCAATAAGACAATGATGGGGGAACCACAAAAATTTTTTTTTTTTGTGCTGGATAAGGCGGTTTTTTAAAACATATCTCTGTATGAATCTGGATAGCAATAGCTTAGGTGACCATCAAATGTGGATAACAAAACTTGGTACAAGTATAATGGCAGGAGTTGCAGGAATTTCATTTAGTAGTATCACATACAGTTACAGAACTCAATCTCTGGTTTTGAATTTCTTAGATAAGTTTATATCCAAGGTGATCTTTTCATATCTAGTCGATAGCTTGGAAATGAACCTCAGTCTACAATCTTGAGATTGACAACTTTAGCCTTGTTAAGCTTCTAATCCATCATTACAATTTAGCATAACTTTAATCAACTATTTTTCTTCATTTAAATGTATATATTATTAATAAATTATTTAATAAGGTGCATAACTTTTATGAGTTGAGCATATTGTGTTGATTAACTCTTAAAGTCGCAAAGCGTCGTAATGCGTCTCTTCCCGCTATCCCTAAAGCGTCGTAATGCGTCCCTAGATACAAATCTCGTTAGAAACGAGATCTCGGAAAGTAAAAACTCTTCAATGCTTGAAAAACGATGTATTCGACTTCCGGCAATGGCGGCCGTTGCCAGCACTAGTGTTATCGCTCGTTTCTCTATGCTTTTTGGTAGTTTTAACTTTTTTTTTTTTCGAAGATACGTTTTCGTTATACTTTATTACTAAAATAATAGTACTAAACTACAGGTAAATATTGTTTCAAACTCAGTACGGTCTTTTGGATGCGTAAAATAACCATTCTTAGCCTTAAAAATGAAGTCAGTATGACAATAATATTATAAATGGATTTTACGCAAATTTTTTAATTTCATAACCGGTTGATCGTAATACGGGAAATCCTTACGGGACTGAGGCGGAAGTTTATTGAAAACCTTCTGGGGCTTTAAGAGTTAAATGTTCCCCCTTGAAATAAATGATAAAATACTGTGAATTTACTATATTTAACATACTTTAATTCCAGATATATTTTTCTTACCCTGTAAAGATTATGGATTCGATCAGCAATGGCCTTTTCAATTTCTCTCTTATTACTGCTTTGGCCTGATTTCTGTAGATGATAACAAACATAAATTACAAACAGACATAATATTAACACCTATCTTATAGGAATATGTGCATTAAGCTTTCTAAATTCCTAGTATATCTCTAGACACTTTCTTTAAAATGTTTATAATATTAAAATTATCAAATCCATGTATAATCATTAAGATGTTCAGAAAGTTTTAAACCTACCTTTCTACGGATTCGCAAGAGCTCCAACAATTTGGTCTCATACTATGTTAAAAAATTATTAAAGAAATTTGAAAAAAATCAAAGCATTTAGAAAATATTTAATTATTAACTAGAGCTTAAACAAGAAAACAATTAGTTAAGTACAGTACAGAACAGACATTTAAAAAGCATTTTTCAGATAGATAAAATTTATAAAATAAATTAGGCATGTATAAGTCAATCCCCTGACTTTGGCCTTGAAATTTTGAAATAAAAACTCAACTTATATACTCAAGCATATACAGTATGTAATATAGTCACTGGAAAAACTGGAGACCTGGGTATTTTTAAAATAATAATTTAAAACAAAATTTTTTCATTGCATTCCTTATTCTCTGCACCCTAAAAGGATTAGCCAATAAGATTCAACTTAACATTAAAAAAATTCCAAAAAACTCAGAATTCTGAATTAATTTGTAAGAGACATTAAAAATTAATTTCTCTTCCTGATTAAAAAATACAGATTCAGCTACAGTTTTTACTATATTTAATTTGAAACATTTGTTTTTAATTTAATATTTTGTTTTAATCACCTTTTACAAAATAAATTGTATTTTTAGTGCGACCAACTAAAGAAGCTTATTAATAAATTGCATAGATTAATTTTTTAATTTATCCAAAACAAACCTCAATGTAGTTAAGGAATGAGGATTTAGTTTTAGTCAACTGTCGAAGCTTGTATTCGTAGTTTTGACGATTTCTCAAAATAACCCTGCATAATAAATCAAGAGAATTAATTAAAGGAAATTAATTACTGTTTGGAATTCAAAATAATTTTTAACTATGCAGATTATTATATTCAGTGATGGAACAAGTGTTAACTATACAAATGGCCCTCATGATTGTCTAAATATAAGTAAGACATTGGTGTGCCTTCGCATATTGAGCTTGCAGTGTCAGGAGCTTATTTTGGTCTAAGTCAAAGCAGTACATTACTTTAGTAATAAATTTTTTTTTTTTTTTCTAAAGAACTGGCTGCTTAGGATGAGAAGCAGTGGCCTCTAATCATTCAACAATTTTATGAATACTAAATTTCTTTTCTCCACAAAAAAATTTGAATTAGACTTGACATGAGGGATACAAATAAACTTTCTATGTTCAAATGGAATAAGTGTCTAAAGTCCAAGAGACTGAGCTCTAGTCATGGCAAAATATATTCAGGGCACTCGTCACTGTTTCTCCATCCTCTGCCTTTTTAAAATTGTCATTTAAAAATAGCAACCAATGTCAGACCCGCAACTCTGTAAGTAGCTAAACACATGATCACCATTTACACTTTTTAGTAGAGCCACTGTTAATATTGAAATATTGTATTACCATTACTAAACACCCACCCCTCAAAAGTAAAAAAAAGTTCCTTTATTCCCAAAAAACTAATTATTGAGTGTCTGGAACAGAAGGGGAATCAGTACCCAAACAAAACTAAAAGTATACAGAGCGTATACCATAGCCATGTGAGGTCGCTGAATCCCTTCCCAACCAAAAGCCTAAGAAAAATTCTCAACATTTAATGTCAGGAAAAAGTTCCTGACACCTAAATATTAGCCACGTCAGGACTACCCAGCATCAACACTAGCCTCATGCAGTGCTAACTACGCTGCGTAGGGCATGTAGTGGGTATGCCCAACCATCGTCTCCATAAGAAGCTCTTTTAGGGATGCTTACTGAGAAGCATAGAGCATGCAAAGGTCCACGTAAGCACTACAAGGATGCACTTAAAACTGCTCTAAAGGCCTTTGACATTGGACATGACTCCTGGGGGGCACCAGCCAGTAACCGAGGCCACTTGCACTCCATGAAACAGAATGGCGCACTTGACTGTGAGGCAACAGGCTGCCAAGGCCATATATCAAGCCAGAAAGGATTGGATCCAAAACCCTCCTGAAGGGATCTCATCCATCTCTTGTCCAACACACGGACTCAATTTTCATGCTATAATAGGGTTAATAAGCTACCAGAGGACACACGTGGTGGCCTAGCACAGGATAAATACATATATGATGAGAGTGGTCATAATCGACCACAACGGACGAACAACATTGTAATTCTTTTTTTTTAGGTTTACCAAATACAATTCATAAAAACTATCTGAAAAATTCAAAATTCAGCTGTGATGTTAGTTCTAAGGCAAAAAACAAATCACTCCTCTCCACTTCTTCATTGTATCCCTTACAAGCATTAAGTATGCATTCACTACAAACTGTCTATTCTCTGCCACATGGCTTGTTGGCGCATGCATATTCTAGTGGCTATACGTGACAATGAAAAAAAAGTGCAAGGTGTAGACCACAAGAAGGTCATTAGTGAGACTGCACATATTCTCGTTTACATCATTTCATATTTGTAGAACTGTTTATCAATTTCAAAGATTTCAAGCTTGTTTTATGTTTTCCTTTATGAAATTAATATATGCATATCTTATATCTCATACAGGCCCGTTTTTTCCTGCTGGCAAACAGGGAATTTAGATTAAGTAATATAACTATCATACTCAGATGTTCAGAGTTTTTAAATATTTATGAATTCTGATTACATTAATCTGTACATGTAAATCAGCTCTATATATATTTGTTCATATTTAATTATTTAATATTTGTGTACTATGAATATTACCTGACTTTTAATTTAATGCCTGAAAAAAGGCTAAATTTTAAAAATTCATATTTATATCACTATTTCATGTGGTAATGGTCAATTATGTGAACAAAATTATTTAAATAGATTTAATATTGATCTACAGATAATATCGGCCAATTTAGCTATACTTGTTTAAGTGATGCCGATGCCAAGTATTAAAATTTAGTATCCCGTAAATGAAAATGCTCTAGCAAAGATTTGCGCACAATCGCAGGAATCTAAAACAATTCGTTTCGTGTGGAAAAATAAAATGTAACCGGTGCTGACATGTCATTGGAATCCATTCCATTCATCCTTCAACCTCCTTTTTACTCTATTACTATTGCTTTGTTATCGCTGTTTCATTCATAAAAGTTGGCTGTGTGCAAAATTTATTTAACTATTACTATTAGTTAAAATTAACAATTGTAAGTCAAAGCCGAAGGTTTAAAAGGAGTTACTATTTTTTTGTACAATTTTAAAAAGGACACAGTTCGTTTCGTCGTAGTCATTTTCATATGTCTGAATGTCTATTGTTTATATTAATATTCTATAGTCTATGTAGATCATGATCTGGAACTTGTAAATTATCATCAGTATTATCAGTAAAAGTGCACTCAAAAACACATTTTCAACTATAGACTATAGTTATAGACTTTACAATTGAATATGACTCATAAAATGACATAGGCCAACTTTCCCCACTGACACTGGTTATCACTGAATACACTGATAAACATATAAACAATCAGCTCATTTCTGCAGCCCATTGTCTATTTTTCAAAACAAATATTTATATTTTTTACTTGAAATGCAGTGCTCCCAGCCCTTGGCTGGAGTTTAGCGCTAATTTACAACAAATATTAAAATAATTACCAAAAATAAACTTTATTATTATTAGTATTATTAGATTAGTGGCATTAGTGGTGATTCTAATCATCTAATCTAATAATGGTAAAAACCTATATCTCCGACCGGGCCGATCTTATCGGCGGCCATCTTGTTGCTATCGCACGTCACCACCGGAAAAGTAGTGCGAGCCCCGTGAATTTAAAGGGGTAGGGGAATCAGGGATTCTAAAATTGCGCAGTTTTTTTAGCTACCGGCAAATTAAAAAAAAAAATTCACGGGGCTCTCACTACTTTTTCGGCGGTGACGTGCCATAGCAACAAGATGACCAAAGGATTGGGGGACATTCTAATAATTTAAGGGGTATTTTTTAGCGTTTTTCATAAAAGCAAAATAGTTGTAAAAATTTTAGAAAACAATGGGTACTCACCGATCAGGCATCTGAATCACAACAAATTAGATGAATACTGCCACAATAAAATTATATCGCTATACCTAACCCAAACCCTAAAATCTTCAATTTTCCGAAATTCTAAAGCTATGGTCCTATGGCCATGGCCAACCTAACCCAAACCCTAAAATCTTCCGAAATTCTAAAGCTATACCATACCTAACCTAAACCCTAAAATCTTCCGAAATTCTAAAGCTATACCTAACCCAAACCCTAAAATAAAATCTTCCGAAATTCTAAAGCTATACCTAACCCAAACCCTAAAATCTTCCGAAATTCTAAAGCTATACCTAACCCAAACCCTAAAATCTTAAATTTTCCGCTGAAAAAAAAAATGTCTACCTACTGATTGAATCGCACCCAGACGGCGAGGCAGGGTAATTAGCTGACGTCACTTCTAAATGAGCACACAAAATAGTTCTTAGATTATATTCAATTACACTTGGGAAAAAAGGAACAATGATAGCGCCACCCATCTCCTTCATCCCATCATATTAATGTAAATATAAATTATGCCTTAAATATAAAATTAGACCTCCTCCAAAATCTCTCCCCCCTCCTCCAAAATCTCTCCCCTCATGCCCCTTCTCTTTGTTTTAATTTGTTCACCAAAAGCGTGCTGCACGTGCGCGCAACAATACAAATGCAGTGATAAAATTAGACATATTCAAGGGAAGCAACTATCATTTCATAGCAACAGGAAGAGAGGAGACGCTCAGCGACGCTCCGGTCGGAGATATAGGTTTTAGCCCTAATAATGACTAAACTAAATTTTTAAGCAAAATTTACTAACTAAATAAACACTAAATTATTCTCTAAAGTTTACTAAGACTCATAAGACTAAACTGAACTAACAGATCATGACTAAGTAAGACTCTAAGACTAAGACTAAGTCTAAGCTAACTAAGACAAACTCTTTTCTGACACTGACTGAGACTGTCATTACGATTACTTACTTTGTCTCCTTAACTGAGAATAAACCTATTCTGCTCATTTCTTCAAGCTCGGGAATCATTTCCTCGAGCGTTTGATTTACATATTCAGCCATTTTTTAAATGTTTATTACCAGTCACTTAATATTTACTTAAAACTTAACAGATATAAAGCTTTGTTTACAAATAAATCCAACGGCCATGCCCAAGTAATAAGTAATTTTAAGCTATTTCCATTAGATTAGTTTTAGCAGTTTACGATATCCGGTTTACATAATATCTTTAAAAAACTTTCGAAATATTATTTAATATTATTGAATATATATTATTTTTAATAAAAATTAGAAAAAATAATATACAAATAATATGTTTTAGATTTGAAAATCTATATATTTTAATGTAAACATTATTTATTTATGAAATTTAAGCCATCAGACGCGCAGATATAGCTATGTACAAAGTGTATGGGCATGGGGGCGTCCTGCAGCAATTTAAGACTGCAATTTAAGACAAAATGTGATCATTTTAATTTTCGTGTATTTTTAATGGTGGGCAATTGTAATGAGTTGACAGTTGTGCGAGTAAAATATTACTTCATGTAAACAACGTATTCTTTTTCATTTGAAGTTTTTAAAAAATAAAAATTAAAAATGTTTCGGGCAGAAATTTTAATCTATACCTTTTAAAAGCCATCACTGACTGATCAATAATTCTCTCATTTCCCGTGTAGGTAAGTAGATGAATAATATGTAAATGGGTATGACCTTACGTGTTGTCTGGTATGAGTGAGCCTGACAGAACGTCGTAAAGAACCAACGAACGTTTCTGCAAAGAGCCTTCCTCAGTGAACAAATAGTAGATCTACACAAATAATAAAACGAATACTAAATAAAATCTTAACTGCGGTGAAATCCAAAAAGTAAATAAGAGCAATGTAAGGGTAGGAGCATGAAACTTTGCTTTGGGCTTTGCTTTGGGAAATTGAATACTCTCCCGCAATGATACCAGGGGAAATAATATTTAAATTATCACTCACTGGGCATGGGGACAAATATAGTATTTTTCGGAAATGAGCTGTGTAAAAACTGACCCTTCATTAATTCATTTGAGCTACGCGCAGTGGCGTTTGTGATTGTGGAGGTCGCGGTGTTTTTTTTTTCTTTTTTTTTTTTTCTTTGGTTAGTCGGTACGAAAGCGTGCAAAAGAAAGTGGTTTTGTTGACGTCATAAAACGTGTGTAGAAGTTTAGAGAGTTTTCATCATACTGTGTAACGCGCAGGAAGTGAATGCAATTAAAGCATTATTTCCGTTAGTGGATTTAATAAAAAAAAAATAAAAAAAAAAAAGCACAAGCAGAGCAGATCATTGCATAAGAACAGGCAGGCTTCAGAGCAGGAAGGAGCACAACAGAGCAGATCTTCAACTTGCGAGTGCTCTGTGAAAAACATCTGCAACACCAGAGAGACCTCTTTCATGTCTTCATAGACTTTAAAAAGGCGTTTGACAGAGTGTGGCATGCAGCACTGTGGGCAACCATGCACAAGTTCAATATTAATGCTAACCTCATTGCTGCGGTCAAGAACCTATACAACAGAGCAACCAGCGCAGTACTCTACAACAGCAAGCTGGGAGATTGGTTCAAGACCACTGTTGGTGTCAGACAAGGGTGTTTACTCTCCCCCATCCTCTTCAACCTCTTCCTAGAAAGAATTATGAATGATGTGCTCGAAAACCATGTCGGAACGGTCAGCATCGGAGGAAGGATTATAACTAACTTACGCTTCGCCGATGACATAGACGGCCTAGCTGGCAGCGAGGACGAACTAAAAGAATTCCTTGCAAAGCTAGAGAAGACGTCAAAGGCCTATGGCATGGAAATCAATGCAGAGAAGACCAAGGTCATGGCAAATAAGAATTTCACAAGTGAAATACGGATAAACGGGCAAAAACTCGAGGAGGTCCCTACCTTTAAATATCTAGGGGCTATAATATCCGATGAAGGCTCAAAGCCAGAAATTTTTGCCAGAATGGCGCAAACAACTGCAGCATTAAGCAAACTGAAAAACATCTGGCAAAGCAAGAAGCTCTCCCTGAGATCAAAGATTCGACTAATGCGCTCTCTGGCGATGTCAGTCTTCCTTTATGGTTGTGAGGCTTGGACGCTCACCGCAGACCTCCAAAAAAGAATTAATGCGCTTGAGATGAGATGTTTTCGAAAGGTATTAAACATCTCCTACACGGCGCACATCACGAACGAAGCGGTCCGCGACAAAATAAGTGCTGTCATTGGCCCTTACGAGGACCTTCTCACCTCAATTAAAAAGAGGAAATTACGATGGTACGGACACGTGACAAGATCTGGAGGTCTCTCAAAGACGATATTGCAAGGCACAGTCCAGAGAAGAAGGAAAAGAGGCAGACCAAGGAAGAGTTGGGAGTGGAGGACAATATCAAAGAGTGGACCGGCCTTTCATTTAGCGATTCTCAGCAGGCAGCTCAGAACCGTGACACTTGGCATGAGTTAGTGCGCAGCTCAAAATGGTGCCCCAACGACCCAGCGTCGGGTTAAGGGACAGTTCAAGGATTTAATAATAATATGCATTCCTTCGCCAGGTTATTCATTGCTCCCTGATAATAACTGCAGACCTTTTATTTGAATATGTCTTCGCGACTTGTTTTGAGTTCGTTTATTAAGATTATATTTATTTTGTAGTTACGGTAGATATGGAGACAGACGTACGGAAGTATTTCGGTAGTATTCTATAGTTTAATTATAATTTTTTAATCTACTTCCTGTTTCAAAGTAGCAGTTCTCAATTATTTAAAAATGTACCTCTCGGCAACATTTTTACTTAATATTTCTGTAAGTGTGCTTATACTTATAGGGTCTTAAACTATATCAATATTTAAGATGTAACTCCTTCCAGTGACTCTAAAATTGAAGTATCCGACAAAATAAATATGTGTGTGTCTTCTAATCTCGTTTTTGTTTGTTTGTTGACATTTGTTGTATTTTAAAATATTTTGTTATTGTTTTTAAAATTATTTTAAAATAAATGTATTTTTTAAACTAAATACTAAATAAGCATCCGTTGATCTATCAGGGAAACGTATTTTGTTACAATATGATTTTAAATATTTTTTTAAGTTTGCATACCTACACTTTGACGAAACGAACAATCCTCTATTTTAACATGTACAAATGAATTTAGGAACTCATTTTGGACCTACAACTTTGACTCAAAATTAATTCTAGCCAATGGTTAAATGGCTTTTGAACACGGCACTTTTTACGAATAAAACAATTAAAACAAACCGATAGTAGTAGAGTCATAATGAGGTTGAAGGTGAATGGTTGCCAATGACAAGTCTGCACACGGTACATTTTTTGTTCCGTGTTATTTATTATTATCTTATTATTATTCGGCATCCTTCCGTCTCGCGAGACGATGGTGCATCACCGTTGCGTTGGGTTGCATTTTCTCGAGTGGCTGTGCAGTCCTATCCTTGAGTGACAGTCTTTGCCACAGTTTTTACACACGAGTTCTGTGCTTCCAAATGTTTTGGCCTTTCTCCTAGCTCTTCTGTCTGCAGCCTCCTCCATTCTTCGCTCCTCGGCTACTATGACGCCCTCTTTGACAACTGTGCGCCACGTAGATCGGTCTTCTGCCTTACACTCCCAGTCACTTGTATGTATTTTGGCTGCTTTCATGTCCCTTTGACAGACATCTTTAAATCGCAAGCGTGGGCGACCTGTTTTCCTCTTTCCTGAAGCAAGTTCACCATATAGGAGGTCCTTCGGGATGCGGCCGGGGCTCATTCTTTTGACATGTCCTAGCCACCTCAGGCGTCTTTCACTAAGAATTGAGAACATGCTTTGGGTATTGGCACGCGTTAGGACCTCACTATTAGGCACTTTGTCTTGCCATTTAATACCAAGGATGCCGCGCAAGCATCTCAAATGGAAGCTGTTAAGCTTACGCTCTTGTGATGTATAAGTGGTCCATGTCTCGCTCCCATATAGTAGTGTACTGATGACACAGGCTCGATAGACGCACAGTTTGGTTTTCTCCGTTAGCTTGGTGTTTTGCCAGACCCGCTTATTTAGTTTAGCCATTGTTGCGGCTGCCTTGCCAATTCTGCTGTTTATTTCTTCTTCAATGGACAGTGTATTGGAGACCTTGGATCCCAAGTAGGTGAAGCTGTCCACAACCTCCAAGTTTTCATTATCGATATTTATGGTAGGAGGAGGTCGAGTGTCTTGGGCCATGATGTTTGTCTTTTTCAAGCTGATTTGCAGACCAAATTCTTTGCAGGCATTGGAGAAGCTTGACACGAGTTGTTGCAAACCAGATTCTGTATGTGCTGTTAGTGCCGCATCATCCGCAAATAGTAGCTCTCGAATTAGGACATCCGTCGTTTTGGTCTTGGCTCGGAGGCGGGCAGTGTTGAAAAGTCCTCCATCAGCTCTGGTATGTAACCAGATTCCCTCACTGCTATCCTTGAATGCGTATCGAAGAAGTACAGAGAAGAATATTGCGAAGAGTGTTGGTGCGAGTACACAACCTTGTTTAACTCCGCTGCTGACAGGGAAGGCCTCTGACTTAGCTCCATCGAACTGCACTGTGCCAAGCATATTTTCATGGAACTGTCTGATGATGGCAAGTAGGTGAGGGGGACA
>MUZC01004492.1:285403-336634 GCA_002072015.1 Radix auricularia | reverse complement strand
TAGTCCTATCTTTGTGTAGTCTTATCTTTGTTTAGTCCTATCTTTGTGTAGTCTTATCTTTGTGTAGTCTTATCTTTGTGTAGTCCTATCTTTGTGTAGTCCTATCTTTGTGTAGTCCTATCTTTGTGTAGCCTTATCTTTGTGTAGTCCTATCTTTGAGTAGTCCTATCTTTGTGTAGTCTTATCTTTGTTTAGTCCTATCTTTGTGTAGTCCTATCTTTGCGTAGTCTTATCTTTGTTTAGTCCTATCTTTGTGTAGTCCTATCTTTGTGTAGTCTTATCTTTGTGTATTCCTATCTTTGTTTAGTCTTATCTTTGTTTAGTCCTATCTTTGTGTAGTCTTATCTTTGTTTAGTCCTATCTTTGTGTAGTCTTATATTTGTTTAGTCCTATCTTTGTGTAGTATAATCTTTGTTTAGTCCTATCTTTGTGTAGTCTTATCTTTGTGTAGTCCTATCTTTGTGTAGTCTTATTTTTGTTTAGTCTTATCTTTGTGTAGTCCTATCTTTGTGTAGTCCTATCTTTGTGTAGTCTTATCTTTGTTTAGTCCTATCTTTGTGTAGTCTTATCTTTGTTTAGTCTTATCTTTGTTTAGTCCTATCTTTGTGTAGTCTTATCTTTGTTTAGTCCTATCTTTGTTTAGTCATATCTTTGTTTAGTCCTATCTTTGTGTAGTCTTATCTTTGTGTAGTCTTATCTTTATTTAGTCCTATCTTTGTGTAGTCTTATCTTTGTGTAGTCCTATCTTTGTTTAGTCCTATCTTTGTGTAGTCTTATCTTTGTGTAGTCTTATCTTTGTTTAGTCCTATCTTTGTTTAGTCCTATCCTTGTGTAGTTTTATCTTTGTTTAGTCTTATCTTTGTGTAGTCTTATCTTTGTGTAGTCTTATCTTTGTGTAATCTTATCTTTGTGTAGTCCTATCTTTGTGTAGTCTTATCTTTGTGTAGTCTTATCTTTGTGTAGTCTTATCTTTGTGTAGTCTTATCTTTGTGTAGTCCTAGCTTTGTGTAGTCCTATCTTTGTTTAGTCTTATCTTTGTGTAGTCCTATCTTTGTGTAGTCTTATCTTTGTTTAGTCCTATCTCTGTGTAGTCCTATCTTAGTGTAGTCCTATCTATATTTAGTCCTATCTTTGTGTAGTCCTATCTATATTTAGTCCTATCTCTGTGTAGTCCTATCTTTGTGTAGTCCTATCTATATTTAGTCCTATCTTTGTGTAGTCCTATCTATATTTAGTCCTATCTTTGTGTAGTCATATCTATATTTAGTCCTATCTTTGTGTAGTCCTATCTATATTTAGTCCTATCTTTGTGTAGTCCTATCTATATATAGTCCTATCTTTGTGTAGTCCTATCTATATTTAGTCCTATCTTTGTGTAGTCCTATCTATATTTAGTCCTATCTTTGTGTAGTCCTATCTATATTTAGTCCTATCTTTATGTAGTCCTATCTATATTTAGTCCTATCTTTGTGTGGTCCTATCTTTGTGTAGTCCTATCTATATTTAGTCCTATCTTTGTGTAGTCCTATCTATATTTAGTCCTATCTTTGGGTAGTCCTATCTGTCAAGGTATGAGAATCACTGAGAGAGTTTGTTGTGAAAAAGTTGTGAGCGATAGTCAGAACTGCTTGGTAAACAGAACACTGAGTGTTGATCACCATGATCAGTGCAGTAGTGTATAGTGTGTGTGAGACAGGCTGCAGGCGACGGAGATAGTCATAGGTCGGGGGATTGTCTAAACATTTATCGAGGTGTGCTCGAGTGTAGGGACAATCAGGAGAAGTGAGACTTAAGAGGAAGTAGCCTGTTTTTGGATGTACCTGATGGCTGTAATTGACTGTTTTGTAATATTGAAGCAGTGACTGTACTTGTATTGTTGCAACAATAAAGAATTGAATATTATTGACAAGAGTCGAGACGTTGGTGTTATTCCATCCAGAACCCAGAACGAAACACTATCTATATTTAGTCCTATCTTTGTGAAGTCCTATCTTTGTTTAGTCCAGAGGCGTCACTAGGGTTGGTGTCACCCGGGGCGGTAGCTCATGGTGTCAACCCCTCATGATTTAACCCATAGAACTCCTCCGAGTTTTCCAGTGCCAAATAACGGGGATATATAGAGTTTTACAGTCTGGTGTCACCCCCTGATGGTGTCACCTGGGGCGGCCCGCCCCCACCACACCCCCTAGCGACGCCACTGGTTTAGTCCTATCTTTATGTAGTCTTATCTTTGTGTAGTCCTATTTTGATATAGCCCTATCTTTATGTTGCCCTATCTTTATGTTGCCCTATCTTTATGTTGCCCTATCTTTATGTTGCCCTATCTTTATGTTGCCCTATCTTTGTGTAGTCCTATCTTTATGTTGCACTATCTTTGTTAAGCCCAAATGAAAATTATTGAGGACTTTCGTTAAATTGTATGTTAGGGTATACTTTTTTAAACAAAACAACAAACAAAAAAACAACATTCACAGGTGAACAAACTTTTCTCATCACATCATAAATATCCAGGTGATATTAAAATCTATGCCAGCGCCCCCACCCCCCACAACCCCCATTCACCGACCGTTCAGCTGACATTCGTCATGACGCTGTTGACACTCATCTCCGTCGACCTGTCAGAGGACATCGGTTCGTCCCTGGCCTCCGCGGCGCCTCGGCTCCGGTTACACCACGGCAGCAGCTCGTGGAACGTCTTCTTGTACTTGGAGCTCATCCTGTAGTACAGCAGGATGGAGATGCTGGAGTTGACCGAGTGGAAGAGGAAGCCGAAGGACCAGGCCATGTGGAACAGGTTGGATTGTCTCCCCGTGATGCCGAAGTCGGACGTGAGGGACGTGGTTATGGAGCACGTGACGGCTGGCGTGTAGCAGACGATGAGTGCCGTGGCCACCACCACCACCATGTTGATCGTCTTACGTTCCCGCGAGGACATCGTCTCGGACTGCTCCTTGTCGAACGTCGTCGACCGCCGCCATTGGGATTTCTTCTTGAGCTTGACCACCAGGATGGTCGTGAAGATGATGACGCAGGTGAAGGCGATTATTGCCAGAGACGCCTGGAAGGTGAAGATGAGGTACTCGATCTCAAGTTTGTTGCTCCTGAAAGATATGCCGAATTTCGTCCTGTTTTGGGCCGGGTAAAAGTTCCAGCTAAAGTATGCCGAGAAGTAAAGGGGGAGAAGTGATGCGATATTGATGAGGTAGATGAACACCAAAATGGCGGCTGTTCGCCCAGGTGTCACGATTTGTTTTATCTTCAGCGGCACGGCGATGGACAGGCAGCGTTCTGCTGTTATGTAAACCGTTATCCAGCCAGTGATTCTCACGAGAATTGAGTTGGGCCAGCCGGCTGTCAGGTACTGGATGTCCAGGAAGTCAACAGGCGCGTCCAGTTGGTCAACGTACGGGTTCAAACAAAAGTTGTGCCAGATCTGAAACACGAGGCCGAGCAGGTCGGAGATGGACATGGCGAAGAAACTGGAGTTGACGGACTTGCGGAGACCTTGCCTCAGAAACACCAAGATGTTGATGGTGTTGCCCACAATACCAAACAGGCACAGCGACGTGCTCAGGATCACGTGGTTGACCAGGATGAACATTTCCCGGGCAAAGTCGCTCAAGATTTGAGAACCACTGTGGGTGAGGTTCCCGACACTTATGTTTTCATGCCAACGTACTTGACCGACTGTTACATTGAAATCATTTTCTCCGTGATGCCCTGAATAATTGGAGACGGCTGTCAGCTTTTCTTGACGTGTGATAACGTCAAAGCCGGAAGTTACCAAGTCTGACACGGTGACGAAGGCCTCCATGTTTGGTCTAGATTATTTGTTAAAGAGATTTGAGTTCAAAGTGTGACGCGTGAACATCGCGCGCTGTCTTCATGTACTGCATAGGTCACATGTTGAAAGTTTTCTCAAAGCAGGTGTGTAACAGTTACAGCGAAAGTGCTGAAAATTTGAATTGCCGTTAAAAAAAATCTCAAATTCTTTAAAAAAATTATTTAACATTTAATTTCCTTTTAAGGGTAGTAACAACTTTGGCAAAGATCAACGTATAGTTTTTAAAATGGATTACTTACCTTTCTTCTCTCAGTCTCAGTGTTCAAACTGATAAAATAAAACAGTTCTAGAGATGGCGATATATTGTTGTAAAAATGTTTTTCTTTTTAATTCTTAGACATCTAGAAAAAGAAACGACTTTTGAGTTATATGTCTTGACAACTAAAAATCACATTAAATATGAATAGCACACCAATTAAAATCATGAAGAATAGTTCTACGCACGTAAACTTATAGTCAAATTCCAGCGATTCAATAAATATGGAAAACATATTCATTTAACCACTCCCAAGTACACACAGATCATCCAAACTAGTTGACAAGTGCATAAAGAATTGTCCGAATTGTGTTAAAGTGAACAAATATTTCTCTATCTACTGGACAAATGCACAAATATTACTATAGCAATAGGACAAGTGCACAAATATTACTCTAGCAACTGGACAAGTGCACAAATATTACTCTACCAACTGGACAAGCGAAAATTGAATCTTAACGGAGACTACTCTTATCAAAAATTTCTGAAACAGAGTCGCAACAAGGAACATACAATTAACTTATTAAACACACGGACTAGAACTAGAAAATGAAGAGCTGTTTAACACAATTCCCTTTAAAATCTTTAGTTTACCTATAAAACACAAGGACTAGGAAATGAATAGCTGTTTAAAGCACAATTGACTTTGCAATCTTTAGATTACCTATCAAACACAAGGACTAGGAAATGAAAGCTATTCAACACAATTAACTTTACAATCTTTAGATTAGCAAATCAAATATAAAACAAACCAAAGACCAGGAAATACACAGCTACTAACAACAATCACTTACTTTACAATCTTTCAATAACATTTCAAATCACAAGGACTTATAATTTATTAAAGAACATAAGACCACACAAAAATAATGAAAATCTGGACGGCCTGAAGGAGTAACGCCATCCTGTCTCACGATGGAATCTGCTTGGACCCTATGAGATCGCGTTGTTGAATGTTATTGATTGTGCGAGTGGTTTCAAGGGCTGGTGTTCATGGCTTAATGAAGGTTGTTAAGTACTTCGGACAAAAGGCGTTTTATCATGGGATTTTTGGATTATTTAATTAATAGTCTTTTCAAGATTGTCCTTCGTGGGGAACGAGAGGGTTCTTATATTTTATTTCATGACTAGTTCTGCATGAACACTCATGTGATTGACCTGGTTTTAATAAAATTTTCTTATTACATGAACAAAAAACACAACTTTATATAAACAAAAAATTTTACGTGAATGATTTAAAATTGTTGGTTAATTTAAAAAAATCGAACTAAAATTATTTTTAATTAATGTTTGTGGATAGTTTTCATGAATTGAATAAACGCAGGAAAGGTTTTGTGTTTGATTTTTTCCCCTTTAAGCCGACGATTTACATCCGCACTCATGTCATTATACACCTATCTATAGTACACTGGTGGTAATAAAGTTCCAACTTAAGTTTCCAAGTAGCCTTCAAACTGATCTTGCTTAAACTGAACTCTAATTAACATATCTGGAGGCTTGAGTCAATATTTAAAAACCATTAGATACAGTCATTTTGTTTATACAAGCAAATCGTGACCTCACCTACAACCACTAATTGCAGTGAGATCAATTTAGTTTGTATTTGATGGAGTTGCTCTCTCAGTCTTATCACGTGTAGGACGTCAAGCTATCATGCATATAAGACAGGCGTATAAAGTAGATATATCATGCTTATCTTTAATAGGGGAAGTGGAGAAATCTGGCTTATTCAGTGTTAGAATTATCAATTAAAGAAATATGGGCTTTCCAGTGTAAAAGCAGTGCTACTACATCATTCTTATCATTTTTATGGTTTGTAGCCTACGAGACTTGTCACTTTGACAACCTGCTGTAAATGGCGGAGGTTTTCTGATAGTCTAACTTCCTTGCCACCTTGACCTACCCCAGCAAGGTTCAAAGCGGGCACAAAGACTATCGATGTACGGAATTTTCAGCAGCTAGTCCACAAGACCGGCAGTTGAGTACCCTGTTTGAACAAGTTTGTTAGCTCGATTGACCACCCGACGTCTCTATGTCCTTACGATTCAGCTGTGCTGGCACTGTGGTAGCCATTTGTTTTTTTTACCTACAGCACACGGTGTTTTTAAACAAATATGAACAATCTGAATTTCAATAACTTAATGTACAGGAAGGTGTTTGTTTACAACAGTCCAGGTTATTTTAAATTCGAGTCCATGAAATAAAACATGGCTGTTGTTGCGTTTAAAAAAAAAACTAATCCAGTGAGTTGATTGTCTAAGTTATCTTTTCAAAGTCTTCTTAGACAGTGATTACATTTTTTAAAATTTTATGACAAAGATCTTAAAAAGTGACAAATTTATGGAAAATCAGATGACCTTGTCTCTCAGAGAATTGAAAGCTCTTCACTTCACACGTATGAGAACCGTTGTAAAGTGTTCGATATGTGGCATACTTGACCAAATCGATACTTTAATGTGTGGCTGATTAACTACCATTGTATCGTTAGCCCCCTCCCCCGGCCAGGGATAGGTCAGCCACAGTTCAAACCCATTACATACAGCTCTCAAAAGTTATGACTTTGTAACAGGAAAATTTCGCATGGGATCAATGAAATATGGAAAATCGGCAGTTTTGAGTTACCAGACAGCAAATTTCTACAAGAGGAATCTAGTTTTAATTTTAAACGTAACTGGTAATTTTTACAATATCGGTTTAATTGTTCTGTATAAAAATCGATGTAAAACAATTAACAGCTTCTATGAAAATAAAAAGTGTTAATTATGTACCTGATGGTAAATGTAGGAGGCGATTACTCCACATGTAGAATAGGAGAATAAATAGCTTAATATTGAAACACGAATTCACGAAAAAAAAAAATCGATGGCGTGCTAAGCCGTAATGTACAGTCGAATACGTACATAAGGTTTGGCTAATCCTGATTTGATACGTACAGAAGATTTTGTTGATCATGGTTTCATACGCACTGAAGGTTTGGCTAATCCTGGTTTGATACGTACAGAAGGTTTGGTTAATCATGGTTTGATCTGTACAGAATGTTAGGCTAATCAGGGTTTGGGACAAAAATACAAGCGCTTCAGTTGGCCAGGCAAGAGTTGTTTTTGAGGACGTCTTCTCTGCTAACAATATAAAGTTATTTATGAGTATTCTTGAAAACACGCGATGACTAAGTTTTGTTGAATCTGTCAAATATGTAGTGAAGGATTTATAGTTAGCTAACTTCTCAATGCAAACTGCCTCAAATTATGACAAAATGTCTCACATTAACAATAAAACTGAGGACTTATGTCAAAATGACAGAACATATAGCTCTAAAGTACACATTTTCTGCCTTACGCAAAAATTGTTTACAAAAAAGTTTTAAAAGCAACTTTATCTCTTTCAGTAGAGGACAACAAACCTAAGAACTAAGAAAGTATTCAAAGGTTTACGGAGAGAATTCGTTAAAAAATGCAAAAATTAATGAGTTTCTGAATAATTTATTTGCTAATACTCTACGCCAGCGTATACCACATCAACTTTGGAAAAATTGCGCCATGGATAATAAAGATATCGTGATAGAAGATACTTTACAATTCTAAATTGGTTAAGTATGATTTCATACAGCCTTAAAGCCACTGAGTGGCATTTAGATGGCTTTTAATTTAGATGGCTTTTCACAGCAGTTTGGTTCACAAAGACAGGTGACAAACAGAAGTTCTGGCGCTTGTATCATTAGCAAGTCATTAAGTGTCGCATAAAGAAAACAAATGAGTGAAAACTTATCACTTGATTCTGATTCTTGTTGATGAACTAATTGGGAGACTTGCTCAATTATACAAGCAGACAGAAGTTGAGGCATACCAGGCTCCTTACACATTGTCTTTGGTGAATGTGTGCCTTGGTGTGAAGAATTTTCGCAAAAAAAACAACAACAAAAAACAAACAAACAAACAATTGAACGATGAAGAAGTTAACACCTTACGATCATTTGAATGTCTGTGTTAACATCTGGTTTCTCATCTCACTAAAAGAGACGTGACGCAATGGTGGATATTTGACATATCAGCGTTAATCACAAAGTCCTACTCCAATATCAGCAAAGAAGTAAAGGTAAACTCTATATTACGGATACATGAATTATATGACAAATACGATGAACACATTTTGTTTTCAATTTTATTTTTGTGTTAGTGGAAAAATATTTAATTTGATGCAGGCTTTCGTTATAATGTTTGCATTTTTTATGATCGTGGAACAATTTGAAGGGTACTTTGGAGTTTTAAATTGAATTTTGATTACCTTATTAATTAATTGTGACCTATATAATTAAATCTAGAAATAAACTGGAATAATAACATTTAGCTGTGATTATGAGGATTATATCTTTTCTGACCAAAGGAAATCAGGCAAACTGTAACAATATGTAAATAAAAGAGATCTCTTTAGAGGACAGATTGTTGACTACCTCCAGATTTGACTGGCGGCCTTTAGCATTGCATGAAATACCATCACTTTGTTCAGAACCATTGTAGCATTTCGGATTATAACTTTAAGAGAACAGTTCTATTATTAAATGTCACAAAAGATTAAAATAAATAGACCTAATTGATATTAGTGCATATAGAATGTACAATTTTGCACTTTAAAAAAGTGATTTTTTTCCCTAGTTTAAATTTAACACACAAACCAAAGAACCTTAGGGAACACGATCAATATCCAGTGTAATGCAAAACTTAACAGACTTAACATAATGTTAAACTATTTGACAGGAAATTAATGCATATTATTTTTAAGAAAGATCTTAGCATAAAGAAAAGTTTACTTTGAACGTATGTTGACAGAATAGAAAAAGTGGAACCCACACAAAACAAATAAATCCCAGGGGAAAAGCCAGAAAATGTAAATCAGCCCGGAAAGGGCAGCAACTGGTGATGCAAACAGACACTTCTATGGCCAGGTATAGTTGTAAGACCAGTTGGAGTGGTGGGGGGGGGGTCAAAATGAAAGAGTAAAAGTAAAAGAAAATTATATTTGTTTTATACAGCACAATTTTACTGAAATTAATGATGAAAAATTCTTAGCCAGGATTCAACGTTGGGCAAACATCCGTTTGAACTAACTTTCGCTTAAACAACATCCGCTCGTATCAATTCGTTGCAGTTGGCAGTTACCCATGTTACTTGCTAAATATTTGCGTTAAAGCCACCCGTCAGCCCCACCTGTGGTCCCTTTCAGACCATACGCTAAAATGTATGTGATGTAACTGCTGAAACTGAAGATAAAGAACAAGTTCCATCCTGTGTTGACAACACTTTTGGTCTATGGAAATCTGTTTGCATCAACATACCGGGCGCCCGGGGATATAATCATGATTTATATCAACTTAGATAAATAAAAATTCATTTTCTTTTCATCTCGTACAAATGTTTTTTTTCCGGCTAACATAAAAAAATATTTGATTAAAACAGTGGCGTAGCTAGGAATTAGTAGGGGTTTTGGGGCCCAGGGGCTTAACTCTTTAGGGGGCACTACATTCATGGCGGTGTCGTAATATTTAACGCTAAAAATTCGGAAACTAATTTGGGGTTAAGTTGAGGCCCGAGGAACATTTGAATTTGAACCTCTCTTCCCCTCCCATAGCTACGCCGCCACTGGACTAGAAGAAAAATGTTCCGAAAATTGAAAAACGTAAAAAAAAACAAACAAAACAACAACAACACATCCAAAAAAATGGTCAACAGATCAAGAGTTCATCACTTGATACCGATGGGAAAAAATAGTCAGCAATACTATTAAATTAAAATCGTTTTTAAAAATAAATTATGACTACAGGATGATTATTTCTAGGGACTAACCGGGTAGACATTTTCTGCCGGGTACGAAATCCGAACAGTTTATTGTACTATTTGCCGGATCCAGTTATGGATCTGAGTACTAGGGTTGTGAAACGAAAATCGGAAATCCGAATTAATTTCGGGTTTGAAAATGGTTAGTGGGGGCGTTTTTTCGCAAAAGATTAACCGCCTTGTATTTAGCTTTCACGTTTTCTGCCGATAAAATTTAAGTTCAGGCATTCAATTTGGTTTATTATCATTTTTAAACGCAATTTCCCCATGGGGAAAATTGCGTTTATATATTTGAAATGTCTTTGGAGCTTGATCCTGCAACTCCTCCTGAACCTTACCAGATAGAGGGTTTGAGTCTTTTGCAAATATGTAAAAGAGGTCTCAAAGATGTGCAAGGGCCCCAAAAAATACCGAAAAGCTTTCCTGGATTTCGTGAAAAATAAAATTTTTAAAAAATCAGTATTTTGTCAAGTTCTCTCCAACCATAACATCTATCGAATTAAAAAGAACGCCAAACGATAGCTAATAATATTTAGAAAAACTTTGAAGAAGAAATTATTGAAAAATGTTTTATTGTGTTTAAGTTTCAAATTAAATGATTAGAAATTAGAAATGACTTTTAATGTATTCTACAATGATAGTTGATCGGTTTTTCCCGCTTTGTGAATGACTATGTTCTATTGTTGCGCGGTGCGCATTATATTGACACATTATTTGTGTGATGTAGTGTGAGGGGATATGACGTCATATTTCTTTAAGTTTCTGAATTGGTAGTGATTATTTGCTCGTCAGGACGACCCAATATGCGGCTGTATACGCGCTTGTCCACTTCCGGTTATTGCTATTCTTGGTAAAAATTTTTTTAATAAGGTTAAACAATTCATTGGTGTTTGTGGCTGTATGGTCGTATTGATAGTCAGATTGTATGCTACGTCGCAGGTCCGGAGTTCGATTCCTTACTGATGCCTATTTTTTTTTTTAAACAATACTACCTGAATTGATAATGAATACGATTTTTTTTTTAAAAAATGGTTTGTTTTGATGATAGGTTTAGGGATAGACTTTGGGGTTACGTTAAGTGATAGTTTTTAGGGTTTGGGTTAGGTTTAGTGATAGTATTTAGGGTTTGGGTTAGGTTTAGTGATAGCTTTTAGGGTTTGGGTTAGGTTTAGTGATAGTTTTTAGGGTTTTGGGTTAGGTTTAGTGATAGATTTGAGAGATTGTTTGAATGCACATACAGCATCGGAGGTTCAATGAAAGGCGCAGTGAATACTTGTAACTCTTAAATTTTATAAACATCAATTCTTACCGGAAGTAGACGAGCCGATAATCGCTACCAAATCGCTTCTGAATTACTTATTTATAAAGACTTTTAATGTAATTTAGAATGATTTCACTTGAATAAAAAAATCGGAAATTCCTTTTTGGAAATTGCGTTTAAATACTCATTCGAGTTTTTATAAGATCTACTTGTTTATTGTTTACTTTACCACCGTCTACACTCTTAATGCAACGATATTATAGTAAGAAGAATGGATTGTTACTTTATTAAGATTTAAATCAATAAATTCATTATATATTATTTTTAATTTTGTTTCTCTTATTAATATGTTATATACTTACTTTGTAGCTGTTAATGGCTACTCATTTTACTTAAACTTTTTATTTACTTTAAATTGAATTAAAAAAAAAAATCATGTTAAGCCTGGTCCCTATTGGAATTCAGGACGTGTTAGCGCATTTTCGTATTATGTATCAGTACTTATGTTAGATATCAGAATTATGTAGTTATCAGTAATTGTGTTTAGATTTTAGACATATTTTTATGAATTTTCTTGTGTAATGAATATGCCTGACATTTTTTTATTTAAAAGTCATTTCTTTACATTTTAAAAAAAATTATTTTCTCTTTAATCTAACTACAAGTCACCACAAATGATGACGTAAAACTCTCTAAACTTTTACACATATTCTAATGACGTCAACTAAAAAAAAAAACTAATTATTTTGCACCCTTTCGCACCACTCTTCAATTCTTGAAGGTTTGTGCACTCGACTTCCGGCAATGGCGGCCGTTCCCTGCGCTAGTGTTACCTCTCGATTCGAAATATTTTTTGGTAGTTTTAACGGGGTTTTTTAACGGATCGAGTAACTGAGTGTTGATGCACAAATGGCAGGTCAGGACATACAAAAAACATATATACCTCATGGGTCTAGGACTTATGGATGCTGAGATCAAGGGTGATGACGGACGGACGGACGGACAAAACGGGTGCAATAGCGCATTCGACTTCTCGAAAATGCGCTAATTATTCTATAGTTTGTTTTTTCGTAAATATCGCGGCGTGGCGCTAGTCGCTAGAAGTAAACACGATGTTTTCTTAGAAAATTAGTTTATTAACTTTATATCTTTATAACTTCAAATTATTAATTTATATAATTTTGTTACATTTGTTATATTTTTTATATTTTGAAAGTTCTCTAATCTTTATATTTATCGAATTCAAAAAAATTGAAAGGGTTTTTAATTATATTTTATAGATATGTGGCATTTGGTTTGTTCGCGTGGTAACTATATCCCGAGGCGAATAGATCCGAAAAACCCAATATCCGTCCAGGGCGTATGTCCGGAGAGGTTTCCGGTTGGTCCCTAATTATTTCTAAAGCCTTATATAAGCAGCGAGTCAATTATTCTGAAATAAGTAGGGGTGTACCGGATTCAAGTTTTAGAAATCCGAACAGAGCCGAACCCGGAGTAGGTTTCGTTAAAATAGCCGGATTCCAGGTTTACCAGAGCTGGAGCCATTTTATATATAAATATATAAATAAATAAATAAATAAATATATATACATATATATTAGGGCTCTACGATCCAGACGGATTTATGTAGTCAAATCCTGCCAGAGCCGGATTTGTAAAAATGGTCGTATTCCGGATTTGCCGGAGCCGAACTCGGGTACACCCCTAGAAATAAGTGTTGTTATATTTTGTATTGTTTTTTTCCTACTCAAATATCATTGAAATGTTAATGAAATTGACTTTTTTCTCAAATAAACAGTTTTTAAAAAATATTTTTAAAAAATAATTATCGACGTACATGGATAATTTTTATGGTATTGAATGCTAGAAGGTGCTACCTAATTTATTTGACCGATGACCAGACATGTTTCCTATACAACCAAAAACAATAATAATTTCCATGTAAGTTACATGATTTGTACAAATTGATGTTTTCCGTATTTATCGAAATCCGGTACACCCCTACATGTAACTCATAAGATTCCACAGTAATAGATCTACAGCTAAACGAGTTGAAACTCACAACAAATCCTGTCTCAACATTCTAAAATATTTAAAAAACATTTTTATACTTTATTCTTTCAGCGCATGATCTAAATGTAAATCGTAGTTCAAAACTGAAAGTATTGTTTGCAGTGTTGGTCACTAATACTATTTTTACATATTAAAATACTTAAGCCTTCGCGGGACAGAGAAACAAATATTTTCAATCATTAGTCATTAACTGCTGTAATTAATAAGTAGCTAAAATATTTATATTCAATAGTTGGACGAATGTCGAAAGACCAACATTTCGTATGTGTCTTTAAATGTAGTTTGTGTAGCCAAAAAAAGTTCAACTATACAATGGCTCTTGATCGCAACAACAACAACAACAACAACAATAATAATAATAAGTTTTTTTTAAAAATCTCAAAGCATTACAAAATAAGAAAGCTCCGTGGCACGAAATGATATACTTATTACTTATTATCTAATTATAACCCACTGCTCTGAAATACATCAGTTTTAATAATGTAGGCTTCTTAAGTACGTCAATATATGATTATAGGATTCAAAAATCCTTTTAAAAATGTTCATTTACTTTATGTTGTTACTGGAGTTATTTACATGACGTTTTAGAAGAATACTTTTGAGATTGCTTTAATGTTTAAAAAAAAGATCTCACAACACACAATAAATAATAAGCAACAATCTTCAATTTATAGTCGCACAAATCATTGAATGACATGTAGTTTGGATATAAAGTAATGCCTCTTTAACTAGTATTATGAATCGATTACTTCTGAAACGAATACGTATAAAACTACTAAACCAAATATATTTAACGTTGAAACTGTTATCTCTGAAAGTGGTACCACCGATGCTGGTATCTCTAAAACACTGGAAGTGGTACCACCGATGCTGGTATCTCTAAAACACTGAAAGTGGTACCACCGATGCTGGTATCTCTAAAACAAACAACAGTGCAGAAATGAACACAAAGAGTATTAACTGTGAAACTATCACCTGTAAATACGGCGGTCGTGCGGTCATCTCAAGTCATGTGAACCTCTTCAGGTCAATAGAAACCCCAGCCCACCGGAATTCTGGCTTTATACTGAGAAAAACTGCCCTGATGTTATCAAGTATGATAATAGCCAACTCTCAACTCCTAATGATTCCCCGGTACTATGTCTCCCGTCTGAATCGTCCAGCATCAATAACAAACTCAATAAAATGTATCTAATTAAATAATTTCAACAAATAAATGTTTTTTGCAACCCCTCCGCAAGATAAAAATTGTTTCGTGTTCCAATATAATTTTTTTTCGTCATCAAAGTATCCTAATCTGAACCTAACACACACTTCTCGGCAATAAGTCGACGAGAAAATTAATGACTCATATTTTAGTCCTGGACATAATCTGTGAGCCCAAATGACCATGCGCTTAAAACAAATTAGTTTATTATACCTAGACTCATAGCATTGTTTTTGGGAATCGTAAAAGTAGCTGTCATTAAATTTGAATCTTATTCCAAACGGCAATTGACGTGAAGTTCAACTGTTCAGACAATCGCATCGGGTCGTGGCAATCAAGAAAAGAGACGTTGATTTCAGACAAGAGGCATATTAGTAGATAATCGCTGAAGTCGATACTATTTATTTTTATTACAGTCGGCACGGGTTAATGAGGATCCATTAAAGTCTAATAGAGCAAAACTGATCTACTATGTCAGCAGGGCGATATGATTATTGTCATGTTTTTAAGACATGCGATATTATAGTGGGATGACAAAGAAACTATCAAAGAATTATACCTGGATCACGTGAAGTAGAGAAATAAAAAACAACTGACATATTAGCTAGGTACTTTAGAGGGATCAAATGTTTGTGCGGGAGAAAAGAAGTGTGTGTGTGTGGGGGGGGGTTGGGGTTGGGGTGTGAGGATAAAGGAAGTATGTATGTGTTGAGGGGGTTCAATGCTAGGTTAAGTCATACTATGGTGACAACCTACCGAGACGGCGCTATGAGGGTTCAAATAGGACCAGCATATACATTAAAAACTTTTGTCATTTTTATAACACGTCTCCCATACCATTAAAAACTTTATCGTAAATCTATTACAGATCGGCCCGATATATGAAACAATTGAAATTCAATGTCGATGATTTTATTCAAAACAAGACTAATGAAATGAATGGCTAAATAATTACCATTATAGGTATTTATATGTACATATTTGTTCAGGCTGAAGTGTAAGACGAACGTACTTAGACTGGGAGACATTCCTGTTGGCGGCAATAAATTAAAGGGCTTGAAAAAAAATACTTAGCTGTATTAGAGCTTGGGGGAGGGAGTTCAACTGACGAATTGTCTGTCTGTTCTATTTCTTTGATTCCTCCCACTGCTTCGACCTTTTGTTTTCATTATTTTGTTTTCCGACAGAAAACTACAAGTTTCAAAAATGCTTAAAGTCTAACTCTTAGAGCTGAATAAAAAAAACAAACAAAAAACAAACAAAAACATTAACAATTTAGCGAAAACGACAATTGCGTTTCATCAATCAGTGTTGTATTGTTGTCATCTATCGATCATCTATACCAGTGGTTTCCAGCCTTATTTGGGTGGCGACCCCTTTTTATAATAGCCATTTGACTCGCAGCACCCATAAAATTTAAGGAAGCCTATTTTCAAGTTTTTATAAAATAGAGAAAGTTTGCATTATTGCGAATATTTCTTTAGTCGACAGTTGGTGACACCCAAAAAAATCGACGCGACACAGAGGTTGGTAACCGCTGATCTATACGTTCTAATGAAAGCACATTATTCTACTATTTAGTTTCAAATATTATCTTATTTGTGTATGTGTTTCATTACTATCAATGGATTGTCAATTTGAAATTGATCTTTGATATAAAATTTCGGTAATTTTTTTTAACGTAAATACCAAGATGAGATCATGGCTCCAGTTGTTTGTCCCATTTAACCAATCAATACTTTCTTCCCATATAAACACGAACTTTTCATAGAAAGGTTTGTAGGGTGTCACTGATACTGTAGCAAAACGGGACTAGTTAACGGTAACAAGTCGAACCTAGTTTACTGTAATAAGACGGGCCTAGTTTAGTGTAATATGACGGGCCTAGTTTACTGTAATAAGACGGGCCTAGTTTAGTGTAATATGACGGGCCTAGTTTACTGTAATAAGACGGGCCTAGTTTACTGTAATAAGACGGGCCTAGTTTAGTGTAATATGACGGGCCTTGTTTACTGTAATAAGACGGGCCTAGTTTACTATAATAAGACGGGCCTAGTTTACTGTAATAAGACGGGCCTAGTTTAGTGTAATAAGACGGGCCTAGTTTACTGTAATATGACGGGCCTAGTTTACTGTAATAAGACGGGCCTTGTTTACTGTAATAAGACGGGTCAAGTTTACTATAATAAGACGGGCCTTGTTTACTGTAATAAGACGGGCCTAGTTTACTGTAATAAGACGGGCCTTGTTTACTGTAATAAGATTGGCCTAGTTTAGTGTAATATGACGGGCCTAGTTTAGTGTAATATGACGGGCCTAGTTTACTGTAATAAGACGGGCCTTGTTTACTGTAATAAGACGGGCCTAGTTTAGTGTAATATGACGGGCCTAGTTTAGTGTGATATGACAGGCCTAGTTTACTGTAATAAGACGGGCCTAGTTTACTGTAATAAGACGGTCCTAGTTTACTGTAATAAGACGGGCCTTGTTTACTGTAATAAGACGGGCCTTGTTTACTGTAATAAGACGGGTCTAGTTTACTTTAATAAGACGGGCCTAGTTTACTGTAATAAGACGGGCCTTGTTTACTGTAATAAGACGGGTCTAGTTTACTTTAATAAGACGGGCCTAGTTTTCTTTAATAAGACGGGCCTAGTTTACTGTAATATGACGGGCCTAGTTTACTGTAATAAGACGGGCCTTGTTTACTGTAATAAGATGGGTCTAGTTTACTTTAATAAGACGGGCCTAGTTTACTGTAATAAGACGGGCCTAGTTTACTGTAAAAAGACGGTCCTAGTTTACTATAATAAGACGATCCTAGTTTACTATAATAAGACGGGCCTAGTTTACTGTTATAAGACGGGCCTAGTTTACTGTAATAAGACGGGTCTAGTTTACTGTAATAAGACGGGCCTAGTTTACTTTAATAAGACGGGCCTAGTTTACTGTAAGAAGACGGGCCTAGTTTACTGTAATAAGACGGCCAAGACAGGCCTAGTTTACTGTAATAAGACGGGCCTATAGTTTACTGTAATAAGACGGGCCTAGTTTACAGTAATATGACGGGCCTTGTTTACTGTAATAAGACAGGCCTAGTTTACTATAATAAGACGGGCCTAGTTTACTGTAATAAGACAGGCCTAGTTTACTGTAATAAGACGGGCCTAGTTTACTATAATAAGACGGGCCTAGTTTACTATAATAAGACGGGCCTAGTTTACTATAATAAGACGGGCCTTGTTTACTATAATAAGACGGGCCTAGTTTACTGTAATAAGACGGGCCTAGTTTATTGTAATAAGACGGGCCTAGTTTACTGTAATAAGACGGCCAAGACAGGCCTAGTTTACTATAATAAGACGGGCCTAGTTTAGTGTAATAAGACGGGCCTAGTTTAATGTAATAACACGGGCCTAGTTTACTGTAATAAGACGGCCAAGACAGGCCTAGTTTACTATAATAAGACGGGCCTAGTTTAGTGTAATAAGACGGGCCTAGTTTAGTGTAATAAGACAGGCTGAGTTTACTGTAATAAGACAGGCCTAGTTTACTGTAATAAGACGTCCAAGACAGGCCTAGTTTACTATAATAAGACGGGCCTAGTTTACTATAATAAGATGGGCCTAGTTTAGTGTAATAAGACGGGCCTAGTTTACTGTAATAAGACAGGCCTAGTTTACTGTAATAAGACGGCCAAGACAGGCCTAGTTTACTATAATAAGACGGGCCTAGTTTAGTGTAATAAGACGGGCCTAGTTTACTGTAATAAGACAGGCCGAGTTTACTGTAATAAGACAGGCCTAGTTTACTGTAATAAGACAGGCCTAGTTTACTGTAATAAGACGGGATAAGACGGGCCTAGTTTAGTGTAATAAGACGGGCCTAGTTTACTGTAATAAGACGGGCCTTGTTTGTAATGTCATATAAATTTTTAGTTTGTAGATAACGCTTTTACTTGTTTTCTATTCTCATAACCCATGAGTCAACAAACTTTCGGTGACTCTTGTCATTAACAAACACTTGGTGACTCTTGCTATTAACAAACCTTTGGTAGCTCTTGTCAGTAACAAACACTTGGTGACTCTTGCTATTAACAAACCTTTGGTAGCTCTTGTCATTAACAAACACTTGGTGACTCTTGCTATTAACAAACCTTTGGTAGCTCTTGTCAGTAACAAACATTTGGTGACTCTTGCCATTAACAAACACTTGGTGGCTCTTGTCATTAACAAACACTTGGTGGCTCTTGTCATTAACAAGCACTTGGTAACTCTTGTCATTAACAAACACTTGGTGACTCTTGTCATTAACAAACATTTATGACTCTTGTCAGTAAAAAGCACTTATCGGTCTTGCCATTAACAAACACTTGGTAACTCTTGTCATTAACAAACACTTGGTGACTCTTGTCATTAACAAACACTTGGTGGGTCTTGCCATTAACAAACACTTGGTAACTCTTGTCATTAACAAACACTTGGTGGGTCTTGTCATTAACAAACACTTGGTAACTCTTGTTATTAACAAACACTTGGTAACTCTTGTCATTAACAAACACTTGGTAAATCTTGTCATTAACAAACACTTGGTGGCTCTTGTCATTAACAAACACTTGGTGACTCTTGTCATTAACAAACATTTATGACTCTTGTCATTAAAAAGCACTTATCGGTCTTGCCATTAACAAACACTTGGTAACTCTTGTCATTAACAAACACTTGGTGACTCTTGTCATTAACAAACACTTGGTGGGTCTTGCCATTAACAAACACTTGGTAACTCTTGTCATTAACAAACACTTGGTGGGTCTTGTCATTAACAAACACTTGGTGGGTCTTGTCATTAACAAACACTTGGTAACTCTTGTCATTAACAAACACTTGGTAAATCTTGTCATTAACAAACACTTGGTGGGTCTTGTCATTAACAAACACTTGGTGGGTCTTGTCATTAACAAACATTTGGTAGCTCTTTTCATTAAAAAAAACACTTGTATGTGGTTGTCGTTGCCATTTTACAAACACCTGATGACACTTATATTTCAGAAATAGACATTTGCTAGAACATTTTGGGATATCAGTGTATCTGAACGACTTTTTTTTACTACTTGAAGATATATTGTTTTTTGTTTTTTTTAAATTGTGGTAGTTTCAAATGTTTTATTATGGTAACATTAAGTTTTTCATTCCACTCAGATATATTTTATTGTTTAATAAAATTCCTGCTAAATTTAAAGCCGGGGTGAAGCGCTCAGACGATATCTTTCTATATTTCCTTAGGACTCATCAGACCGCCACAAGCGATGTCGTTTTATTTTGACAGATTGTAGCAAAGCGTGTTAACATTGAATTTGTTAAAAAATCAAAAAATTTATTTCTATATTTATCAGAAAATCATATTTCATTTCTTTTAATGATTTCATGAATTGTTCAGTCAGGTTACTTGCGCTGACCAACTGATCGCTGAGATATGTCATGAATGTTCGCAATGACCTGATGTTGCGTGCAGTGCAAGTAATCTACGGTATTTGACGCTTTCGATTCTTTGATTTGAAACCAGTCACCCCTTTAACTAGAAGAGCTGTTCAAAAGTGTTTCTTATATATTTACATGACCCATGACCCAAAAGACTTGAGGCTTTAGCCTCTGCGTGGCAGACGACAAAATCGGGCGGAATGATCTTCACGGATGTAAAAACCTGGCCACTCTGTTCGTCAGCTGTGCCCGAGCTGATAACAGACAACCAGTGAGTCTCAATTCGTCGGCTGCTGGAGCTGTGGGGTAACAAATATCTTGACTTGATTGATCTTAAAGAAACCACATTCATTATATTCGATGCCATAATGCCCTCACTTGGGTTCAGCAATCCTCACAGTGTAGATCAGAGGACTAACAATATATGCATACACTAAATATTAACTTTAAAAAAAAAATTCAACAAAGAAAGCAAAAGTCTAGGTCTGCACGTATTCCAAGATCTCCATCGAGCTGCGACAGACCGACAGAACTGGAAAACACATAATATCCACCCTATGAATATCTTGACCAGAAAGAAAAATCAATCAATCAATTAAGTTTGAGGGTGGTCAGACACTTCGACTCCGGGCAATTCGACCCCAGACGGTTCAACCCTTCCAGTTCGACCGCAGGACAATCGACCCCGGTCGGTTCGACCACGGATGATTCGACCCCCGGGCGATTCGATCCCAGACAGCTCGACCCCCGAACTTTACACTCCAGTACGTTTCGATCCCGGACGTTTGCACTTTGGTTTCTAAGCCGTGAAATGTTTTTATTTATTCTGTGCTTTTTATTATTTTAAAGTAATTTTTGGTATATTATGTATTAAAAATTTAAAACAGATTATCCACTCCTATCCCAAGCACCATGAAAAAGGGCCTAATTTATTATTGGCTTTTAAAAATGTATATTGACTATTTATGTAGTTTCAGAGATTTTTCACTGTGATAAAGAGAATAAAGGAACTTCTTTCCCTTCTTTTTTTTCTTCTTTTTTTCTTTTCTTAAAAGTGTCGACATATTGAACAATGCACCTCGCAGGCACTGAAACCATTACAAACCCGCGCCACTCCATTCACTTCTGTTTCTGGTGTTCCCTAAAGTTATTAAATTTCAATAGTTAATACCGCCGCCTAGCAGACAATAACATTCAAGCTTCAGGGCCTGTATGCCGTGTCTGAACGTAAAGCAATTGCTTACGCATTGTCTGGGGCTTACATATCGACCTGTTACGAAGGCTGAACTCAGTGACCACCACAGCACGCCGTGTGCTGGCGGCGAGGTTATGGAAAAGGGTAAATAAAGTGAGTGGAGGCAGCGAGAATGTAGGCACCTTTAGAAAGGACTATCTGACCACATTGTCTTTCTATTGTCCGATTACATCGGATCGTGTTTGGGGTGGAATTAGATAGGTTTGGATTGACCTGAGAGGAAAGGCGCATTTAACACAATCATGAATTTACGTTGAAATTAACTTTGAAAACAATAAATTGAAAAAAAATATATCTTTAAAATCTGTTTTAAAAAATGAATTTTGTTTTTTTAAAAATAATAATTTCTACGGCGTAGATACAAAGGGGGCGAATCGTCCGGGGTCGAAACGTCCTGGAGTCGAAACTTCCTGTGGTCGAACTACCCGCAGTTGAATCGCCCGTGGTCGAATCGACCGGGGTTGAAACGTCATGTGGTTGAAATGGCAGGGTCGAACAATCCGGGGTCGAATCGTCCGGGGTCGAAGTTTCCGTAATTAGAGTTTTAGTCACACAGGAATAGAATGGTAACTTTGCTAAACCTTGAGGCACACAGGGATAAAATGGTAACTTTGCTAAACCTTGAAGCACACGTTATTTTAATAGAATATTTTTAATTAGAGATGGTGGATGCTTTATTGTGGCGTTTTCCCAAAAATGACGCGTAGACAAGGTGAGACCACAGCAGTGATGTAATGTTCTTAAACTAAGACCTCACAGACCCAACCAACAACAGACTGCGTTACGACTCCTCACCATAATGAACAAACCTGTTTTGACGGCGCGGGTTTGAACTCACTCTCATCACCGTTTGAAAGCGGACGCTAACATGCACGTCATGCCAGACAGGTTTACGTCACACTTACTGGAGCGTGGAGTTTTACCTGGACGGAAAAAGAAGTTTTTATAGGGTGGCTTTTCTAAAGGAGATAATATTTTACCTGGACGGGCGCAACGTCCATTAGGTGAGTGCTTCTCACGTGTTTTGCGAGGTTAAAGTCGGTAAAAAATAAAAGTATGCTGTTATATAATTACCAATGGATCTCAAATCTTTAAGCATAGTTAAAAGTACACAGGAATGGTAGTATCTTTGACACTAGGAAACACTCCGCTATTTTAGTGTCTTACTTTTATCATTATTTTTTTATCATTATTAAATTCTTACTTTTACCGGGGTTATTTGTAAAAATTTTAATAAAATGATATCGCACACCAATGCCTTCACGAGGCACCTATCATTATATCTTCAATACAAACATCGTGGCGTTTCTACGTCATGAAACATGGCTTTCCTAGCAGCACCGTCCTAACATATCACGTTCACTGAAGTTCAAACAATAATTACCAACCCATCCAGGTACGCCAGAGGCCCGCTACACCAATTATCGGAGCGGAGTTCCAAAATAAGCTGAAATTAATTATTCCTCCCCCCTCACCTCCAACCCCCAGCCGCCAAACAAGATCGTCTTCCAGCGCCAAACTGACTTAACTGCCCGCTTACAAAGATGGAACCAGTTTATGGCTCTCAGGTAGAGGAATCTTAGGTCGGCAGAAACTTGAAATAACTTTAGGGTAATGCAGGTGATTAGTGAGCGCCGTTACTGTAGTCAACAATCTCTGTTCTCCACGGGGTACGTAACTAGCGAACACAAAGACAATAAAAATGGAGACGTCGTTTGGCCCAAGCTTATTTCTCTATTTCCTTTTGAGAATGTTGGAATGGAAACAGATGGTTTATAATCGTTCGTGGTTAACATTGCGAGCTGAGCAGGTAGCCGCGCTGTTGTAAGATTGTAACTGATGATGATTTATTTCCAGAGATTTGGTCAAGCATCACGTTCTATAACATCTACTGGTTTCAGGATGGACTGTGTGAAAGTTTTGGTCCAAGTAGCATCACAATTCAATAAATAGTTCGTGTGAAAGTTTTGGTTCAAGTAGCAGCACATTTCAATAAAGACTTGATAAATTACAAGCGATTCTCTAATTACAATAAAAATAATTCTTGTCTCACATTCTTACACAAAGTCCGTGAAATGATGCCTTATCTGTCTTGTCTTATCTATCCAGAAGATTTTTGTGTCCACAGACCATTTACAGCTACCATATATCGTAAAGAATAGCTAAACAACACTATTACAACCCTTATTACATGCATTCACGTGGGACAAGATGTTATAAAATGCTACCATTCCATGCATGTTGGCTTGCATCAAAAGCTCACAGTTGAACATTGTCTGAGTTCTTCGTTTCAATTTAAAACAAAACATATTAGAGCCTATACCGGTCCGAAAGGTCTAACAGCTAAGATGACCGAGCAAAAAAAAAAAAGGAAGGAAAAAAAAAGAAGTAAGATGGTAAAGTTTCAGAAGCGTTGCTTTTGTCCATTGTAGGGTGGTAAACAACAGCACAACGATTCACATGTTTTTATTTATAGGTCACACGATGCATCTCAAGGAATTTTTAGGTCGGCCCGCGAGGAAGGAGGTCGCGGGATTTTGGTGCCAACAATACTAAAATGAGAAGTCTGGGAAGAGAAACAGATTTCGAAACTGCGACTCAATTCAAATTGGCCGTCTGCCAGACAGAGTGCTTTCGTCGTGGAGGTTGGGAAAGTTTTATCACATTTCTTTTATTTTAGTAAAAACAACAGCTGCTGCCACACTTTTCAGACAACAACAGATGTGGTGGGGGCGGTTTTGGAAGGGGAGGGGTCTGAGCAACCAGGTCGGTGTGGGTGTGTTATGAAAAAAGACAAATATTGCTTGATGGCATAATTTGGTTGACGTTTAGAGAGGACCGTGTCACGATGACCCCAAGATAAATGATATGTAAACAGCCCAGTTGTCAAGTTTATAACAGAGAAGTGGATTAAGGGATATCATCAGCGTAGATCGAGAGTGGTAAGTTTAGATATAAATATGACATGAGCTATAAGACGCTCAATGGTGGTTGTTTAGATATACATATGTCATGAGCTATCAAAAGCTCAAAGGTGGTATTTAAGATACAGATCTGAGATGTCAGACACTAAAAGGCGGTAATTTAGAGTTTAAATATAGATCTGAGAGGTCAGACACTATAAGGCGGTAATTTAGTTTAGATATAGATCTGAGATGTCAGACACTTAAAAGCGGTAATTTAGAGTTTAGATATAGATCTGAGATGTCAGACACTAAAAAGCGGTAATTTAGAGTTTAGATATAGATCTAATTTAGAGTTTAGATATAGATCTGAGATGTCAGACACTAAAAAGCGGTAATTTAGAGTTTAGATATAGATCTGAGATGTCAGACAGTCGCTGTAACTGGTGGCACTTTGGTCTCCATAGGTAAGAGTGACATTTCCAACTATTAGCGAAGGTGGTGTCATGAATTGGTCGACTTAATCCCTGGTGATCCCAAGCCTATCCACGTCCTAAGATGAAAGTAATATCCTCAATATTGACACTAAATTAGATGGCCAACGAAAGATCTTTCACACACCCCCACTCCTAGAGAATATAAAAATAAAAATGCAAGATAAACCAGCGAATTGCCTGAACCAAATAGAAACAAAGCAGCAGCCTGTGTTTCGCACCAGTTATTTTGTCTTGAAAGTAAATTTTTGAGAAAGAAACTACAGTGTGACACGCTACCAAAACGATAGTTGATAAAATGGCGTTTTCTAAACTTTTATACAGCACTCTCTTTATTTCCACAGGTTTTACATATATCCAGTAAATAATGTTAATATAATATAACAATGACGGCGCCAGATCTTCACGGAGAAAATATTTTAAGGACCAACGAAAATGAATTTTAAAGGGTTAATTTGCTGCATATTTATCTATCTAATCTGTTACAGACGCTCCTTCTATACAGAAGATTATTGCGTCCTGCGTTTATCTATTGTTTGAGTTTAGTCTTGCACTCTTAAAAATTCTTTATAATTTTTGATGAAGTGTTCATTTACCTGGCATATTCAGGCAACTAATTCAACGCCCGAATTCCGGACGGGAAAAACGAGAATTTGTATGTGTTTGTTCTCGCATACGGAATAAGGAAGGTAGTTTTAACCTTATGCCCATCTAAGGGTTATATTAAGTTATATCTTTGTTGTATTTCTAAATTAGAATTAATTGCTTTATGTATTGTAACAACTTTACTCTTAGTTCTTCTATCCTCTAGTATTTCAAGGTTTAATGATTTACTTTATATTTATTTTTCAATATATATAAGTTTGTTTCAATACACTTTGTGTTTTTATTGAAATGCCATGAAATCAGATTGTTTTAAATATGACATGCAATTCAGTTAAATATTTGCTTGCGTTTCAATTCGCTGATATAATTAACGCCTAATTTCAATTTCGTACATAGATGACCTGAAGATAACAGTGATTTATTGGATAATTTTTTGTAACGAATTCTCGACACTCAAGTGTCATTAACTGAAGTCACCTGAGAAGAATCCGTTGCTAAAAAACAGAGCGAAGTGCAAGTCTTAAGCAGTCTAACAATAAACTTCATTTTTTTCTTTTTACTATGAATATTCTTGGCAGATTGGAAGAGAGTCTGGTTTGAAATCTCAATATATGTGTTGTGTCGTTGTCGAATCTTGTTTTCGGGTGTTGTAGTCAACTCTTGTAGTCAACTCTAGTAGTCGACTCTTGTCGGGTGTTGTAGTCGACTCTTGTAGTCAACTCTAGTAGTCGACTCTTGTAGTCGACTCTTGTCGGGTGTTGTAGTCAACTCTTGTAGTCAACTCACTCTAGTAGTCGACTCTTGTAGTCGACTCTTGTCGGGTGTTGTAGTCAACTCTTGTAGTCAACTCTAGTAGTCGACTCTTGTAGTCAACTCTTGTCGGGTGTTGTAGTCAACTCTTGTAGTCGACTCTTGTCGGGTGTTGTAGTCAACTCTAGTAGTCGACTCTTGTAGTCGACTCTTGTCGGGTGTTGTAGTCGAGTACAATATTTAAGATTCGTATAATGCTAGTGGACTATATATAAATTTCAAAAGTCAAAATATTTTTAATTTATTATTATTTATTTTTACGCCTTCTTACAAATTTGCAGTCAGTTAACATCATTAAATAATAAAAATAATGACAGCAATAAGAACATTAATAATAGCAATAACAATAGATATCAGTAATACAATAAAATCCATTATATAGCAATAAAACATACAATTTAACTGTAGGAAAGTATTGTACAAACAGCAGGATTTAAAATGCAAAGATTTTATTGATAAACAGGGAGGGAGGGACGGAGAGAGAGAGAGAGAGAGAGAGAGATGGATAAATATTAAAAGATAAAAAGAGAGATAAGTTGAAAAAGAGAATGAAAGAGAGAGAGAGAAGGAAGTAAAAAAAAAAAAAGAAAAAGAAGGAAAGAAAGAAGGAAAAGAGAGAAAGAAAGAAAAGCAGGAAGACTTAAAGAAAGAGAGACAGGAAGAACGTGAGACAATAGCTACCGTCTGGTGGAGATATCCCGCTAAAACAATCAAGATTTGGTTTCTTGAACAAAAGTCTGAAATATCCTGGGATTGAGTTACCTCGCTTTTTGTGCATGCTTGAGCCTATATACTGGGCATGTGTGCATTTATTATGAGTATGTGTCTGAAAGTATGTCTGTCTTTGTGGACCTCTTTGTGAGTTTTCTTGTGTGTGTGTGTGTGTGTATGTATGTGTGTGTGTGTGCGTGTATGTGTATGCACGTTTCCTTATGGGTTTCAACCTCTGTGTGTATGTTAGTGTTGGATGTGCGTGTGTGTGTGTTTGGGGGAAGGCAGTGGGTGGGTCGTGCCGATGCAAGAGAAACCTGAATAATTTACCTAAAGATGAATCAGGTGTGTGTTTAGCTTTAATGAATCTGGCTCTAATCTAATATTCCTGATTGATATCTCAACATTAAGGAGATTTTCTGACAGCGGTAAAGGCAGGAGAGCTGCATCTGCTCTATTTATTGATCAAATTAAATTAAATATTCTGTACTACTGAGTGGTTCGTACAGTTTTGATAGAAGGGCAGGGCGTATACATAGCTATAGAAATATTTAAATTTTTATTTATACAAAATAATATAACTATTTCAACTTACCAACACTTTATTTCTATCAAAAATCTTATTTCAAATGCAAGATAAAACATCTTATCATTAGGCAACATCTTATATGACCAAAAACCGTATTTAAAAAAGCAGCCTTAGTTTTTAAAACAAACTTCTTATTTTCAGCAAATATTTTTTGCATATACATTATATGCCCTTTTTAATGTTATACAGAAACGAAACCCAAGTTATTGTTTTTATTTTACTAGCATCAGAAAACCTACCTCAAGTCAAACCGCAGCCAGAAATCACAAGAAATTGTTATAGATAACTGTGTCCTACAAGTGAAAAACAGAAGAATGAACCGAATTATTTTCAAATGGATCACAATCAAATATGTTTATTATGCTCTGACAATGTCAGTCTGCAACGAAGATTTGTTTCGGTAATTAAAACATGAATTTTTATTTTTATATGTATTTAAAATAACATGACTATAAGTGGTGATGTATAGAGAAAGAATAAACATAAATAACAATCAATAATGAAACAAGTATTTGGAGAATATCGCCATCACTCTTTTGTGAATTTAAGTCGGGAACGTTAACTTATCACAATTTCAAGTAGATTTTCATGCAATTGGTTTATTGAAAGATGCACGTTCTAAAAAATGTAATAGATCTATATTATGTTTACTAAACTATACGATCACTTGGGCTATACCAGATTCACAATTTTAAAATCCGCCCGGAGCTGGATTTGGGTTGATTTATTAATTGAAATCCGGCAGCAGGCGGAATTGTGAATATTCCGGATTTTCCAAAATCACTGTTTCCTACATCATGTTTGTCTTTCCAAATATGTGTAAATAAACTTTAGTGTTAATTTCTTCTTTAAAAAGGAGATAGAGTTTATACATTTCTTGCAAATTCACATAATTATCGCAGTCATGAAATTAGACCTTCTTCAAGTCTATGGCAAAATTTTATTTGGCAGAAAATATTTTCAGCAGTAGTTTTCTGTATTGCCATTTGTAACTGTTGGAAAACACGGAACTCATGTACAAAAAACTGTCACTCAAGGTTAGGACTGCTTAGCTACACGAGGAAATCCAACCCAACGGTGATGCTCCATCGTCTCGTGAGACGGAATGATGCCGATGACTGTCCTATCACGTTAGAAACACAGGACATTGTCCTCTGACGGTAGACACAGTAGGTCGTAGTGGCACGTCCACAACGAAAATCTGGCTCAGAGCTTCTCTGTATTTCTTGCCGGAAATAGGAAGATGGTTCCATTCTAATTCATTTACTTTGACTAAAAAATCATTGGTGTTTTGGGGCGGGCTGGTGGTGGTCACTAGGAAGTAAAGGACACACCCGACGCTCCACACGTCTGCTGGCTTGGCTGAGTACGGCTGCTGGACCTTGACTTCCGGCGCGAGGTATGCGTCCTGGCCGAGATAATCCGAGCACAAAATAATTTTGCCGTTTTCGGCATCCGAGCACCGGAAACACAAACCGAAATCGGCCAGTTTGACCAGCGTGTCACTAAAGACGAGGACGTTGCTGGGGTTGATGTCCCTGTGAGCGATGTCCTGACCGTGGCAGTAGTCCACTGCTGACAGCAACTGTCGGAATGACGCCTCAATGAAAGACGTCTCCATTTTGTCCCTGGCTCGCACTGCGAACATTTCCAGGCTCCCCAAGGGCGCCAGCTCCATGACGAGACACGCGAGTTTCGGACACAACATGACCTCGTCCAAGTGGACGATGTTGGCGTGGTCCAGGGCCATCAAGGCCTGGACCTCTGAGCGGAAGTTCTCGTCCTCCGTGATGTCGCTCCTGGCGAGCAGACGTTTGATCGCCATCTTGGTCCCGGTGGAGACTTTGGTCACGGCGTACACGTCTCCGAAACTTCCCCTCCCCACACACGCGTGGAGGACGTAGCCGTTGTTTTGGAGAAAAGTTGACCAGATTTTTTTATTTTTCACAAGATCCATAATTAAGCCAAGTCTATCTGGAGATAATCCGTGCAGCTTCTAAGACAAAGCATAACAATAGGAGTCATACCTGGTTTACCTTTTGTGCTTATATAATTATTTTACTACTCAGTTTTAAAACTGATTCTAGGTCGTCCATATTGTATTTTTCAAGAGTTATCCCGCGGGCTGTGTACCGTACATCAGTGAATGTTTTACATTTGTTACTAAATTGCTTTTAGGAATTATGTCTTCCGAGCGTTCTTTTATATAGCACTTGTCACTATCTTTCCCTTTTTGCTTTTCTTTTTTTCCCTTTCTGTTTGAATAGTTTTCCGTAGTTTAGTAGTTAATATATAATGTATATTAAATCTTATACTTGTGTTCATCAAGGTTCACTTATGAGGGCTTAGTCCGAAACGTTTGCAGATGTAATTATCCATAAATAAAGCTTTTGATTTTTTTTTAATCACGCAAATCGGTTGCTTATCTTGAATTTTAGGATACATGTTTGGTTTAGGATTAAGGTAAAAATATTACAAGTAAATGATAAAAAAATTGGTATTCATATTTTACACATTCTTTCGTGTGTTAACGCTTCATGATTTTTACGTCATCGGGCATCTGTGTTAAAATAATAAAGATACAAACTAAATAATCCCGATAGACTTCTGATCTGTGAACATCAGTCAAAGAGTTATTCGATGATTCTCAGAACTGATAGAAGAGGACACAGCACAGGATCTCCCCACATTGTCTGATGTCTGTTTCTCCAAAAACTTGGACCGTGGTAGCGGTGCCTGCTACTTGCCACCTGTATCAGGCGAGGAGACCGCAGCCAACACTTGGCCAGAGATAAGAAATCAACTTGACATTAAGCACCCCTGCCCCTGCACTGAGTTGTCTGCGGTGAGGGGGGGGTCATTTCAGCGTCACGGGCGTCTCCTGAGAGGGGGAGAGGAAAGAGAGTGCACAAAATGAGTTTTATAGCAAGGACTGCACTTCATATGGTTAACATAACACTAGTTATAAAGACGTGTTGTTATTTAACTACACTGTATGTAAACTAATATCATTGCAATATTATAAGCCATGCAGTATAAACCATATATATACAGTCGAACCCACTTATCTCGACCCGACTTCGGTTATCTCGCCAACCCTATTATCTCGACGCTTTTCGGCAAATGCCCAGATTTTCGACCCACTTATCTTGACTTCGATTATCTCGCCAAACCTATTATCTCGACGCTGTTCGGGAAACCCCTAGGCCGTCGACATAACTGGGTCCGACTGTATATATGTAAAATGTAATAGCCCAAGTCAGTGGATGTGTAACACTATGACGTCATTGTTTGATGTTATATTTTAATACAAGGCGTGCATCGGGTCGTGCGCAAAATAATTTTAAATTAAAATCTCGCCGTAAAAAATATATGACGTCATTGTTATAGCACAGAACGTCAATTACCGAAAGAACGCACGAAACCGGGAGTCGTGACCTCAGCATTTGTGTTGAAGTAGACAACATTTTGTGTTTATAAATCCTAATTATAAAATACTTTGTGTACATTAGATTAGATAATTAAGCTAATCCAGATGATCCCAATAAGCAATTCTTGAAATTGAGTATTTTAAGTCCCAACATGGATCTGATGACCTACGCATTATTAAGCCGCCATGACAGACATCCTAGATGACTTCAGTCCTATCATGAATGCTCGAAAGCTTACGCAGCAGTGGCTGGTGGATTCCTAGATGCAGGTTGAAGCCAAAAATCTCAACTACAATCGTCAGAATAAAAAAAAAACGTTTAAAAGCGGAACAATATCAGGGTCTTACCGATCATATGGCTATCATGGCTGAGAATCTCAACATGGCATCAGGTGTATCGGTCAAACTTCCGTCATCTTTCGAAGGATCTCAACGAATCATGTGACAGGTATGTTGCGATGCAATTAGTATATTTGCTAATCACCGTGGCCCGGATCTCTTTGTCACATTTACGGCAAATCCAAGTTGGCCCGAGATCACCAACAACTTAAGACATGAAGAACAGACCTCAGATCGACCTGACTTAATAACACGTGTGTTTAAGTATGCTAAATCTTGACTCACTCAATAAGGACATCAATGCTGCGGGAAATTTTGGTGAAACAGGGGTCTTTGTCTACAATATTGAGTTTGAGAAGCGAGGGCTTCCCCACGCGCACATCTTGGTGACATTGAAAGAAGAGTTCAAGTTCACAACTGCAACGAGGATCGATCAATTTATCTGTGTTGATATTCTATCAGAGGAGTGTCAAGAACTGCGAGATTTTGTGCTAAAGTGCAGCATGCATGGTCCAAGCGGCGCATGTCACCAGAGTGCATCATGCATGAAGGATGGGCATTGCTCAAAGCAGTTTCCGAAGGAGTTCAATGAAAAGACGATTCTAAATGTAAGTGGCAACCAATTATATCGACGATGTCATGACACACAAGTTAATGGTGTGGGGAGCTCAAATGGACAATCGCTTCGTGCGGCAGTACAGTCCATATCTTAAATACAAATACAACGACCATAGCAATGTGGAAGCATGTATGTCATTGTTATTCGTGAAGTACTTATATAAACAATATAGAAGACCAAGTCACTTTCTCGTAACGCTGAGGAACTTAGTACAACAGTCCATAGCAGTTTAAAAAGCGTGTGGTGTTTCTCGCTGTAAAAATATTATATGACCTCATTGTTTTAAATTATATATTACTTTTGGAAAAGGAAACAATGTAAAAAGAGGATTAGGTGATTTAAAATAATAATTTTTGTTTGTTTTTAAATGTCATGAAGTTCTTATTCTTCTTCTTCGTTCTCAATATTGAATATTGAGTTTTGCGTGCCACGAGTTTTGCGCCAATTGGCCGTTGTCTCCGACTTCAGTCTGCTGTATTTTCTGGATTTGCTTCCATAGCCTTTGGTCAGCCAAGACCATCTGCAAGGCAGCAGTTATTTTTTGGCAAGTGATGCAGCGTTCGCATGCCACGGCTAAGGGTTCCACGCATTACCCCGCCGCTTTTCACACATTTGGAGCTGGGTGGGAACAGCTAGGCCCCGGGAGCAAGTCCTTGGCTTCCCATGGATTCGAACTCGTGACCATCGGAACGACAGTCGAGCGCGCTTGCCACTCGACCACCGCGCCCCCCTCATGAAGTTAAATGTTTCTTATTTAGCAAACAAGAAAAATTATCTAGGCTGTGGACAAAAAAGAGTGGGCGCAGTAGGCGCCCTACAACCCTTAGTTATTATAATATAACGCTAATTTACTACTGTCACTATAGCACTGTCATTGCACTATGTACACTATCATATATGCTTATTTACTACAGCCATACTAATGAAACTACACTATAATATAATAATATTTTACTACGCTAATTTATCACTGTCATTATAGCACATTGATTACACTATATATCACTGATGGCGTAACTTTTTTGGGCCGCATGCCCAAAATTAAATTAAAACCAAATTTTATATAGCCAAATGCCTACACAAAGTATCAGCACAGAGGTTCAATTAAGGAAGTTATACTTGAGTTGCGTGCCGGCTGATGAGGCTCTGCGTGCCGGCTGATGAGGCTCTGTGTGCCGTCTGATGAGGCTCTGCGTGCCGGCTGATGAGGCTCTGCGTGCCGGCTGATAAGGCTCTGCGTGCCGTCTGAGGCACGCGTGGCAAAGGTTCGCCATCACTGATATATATCATTGGTAACCAAAAAGGATTGCCAATAATTCATGAAATTAAAACTTTTATTGGAAATATTTAATATGAAAACAAATAGAAATAGAAAGTTAACAAAAAATCTAACGGAAACAAAGTGGCTGAAAATAATCTGGACTAAATTAAAAATTTGAGGGTTTCTGATTGTCTGGTGAAATTCTAAAATTTCTGGTTCATATAGAAAATAGAAACCCGATTTCCGAAGTATCGACTGACCATTACTCTTAGTCCTACTAAAGTTAGTATCTTATTATGTAATATTTTTTAAAAAATATGACAAGTTGTAGGAAGCGATTTAAAAAAACAAACTGAAGCAAATAGAAGTTTTCTAGCAGAAATGGAAGAGAACTTAGCCTTTGTCAACTGACGCGATGAGCAAATTCGCCTCGTCTGCCATTCAGACAGCAAGCAAATTAGAAAGCCGGCAATACGAAGCAACACTCTTATTAAAAATAAGTCACGAAGAGCTTCCATCTCGATATCCAATGCGATCTGGATTAAAAGCTTAAAGTCTGGCATGTGTCAGCAACAGATACTGTTTTCAGGAAAGAACTCACTTCATTTGAGGTATCAGTTATTCCATCGCTGGGAATATTACTCGTACTTAACGACCTTATTCTGGTTGGGGACTTTATTGATAAGAATATAGAGGAGTTAATTTCAATAAACCAACATGTGACAGAACTTCTCCGCGCCACAAGCAATCAACCAGATTAAAAGAAACTTAGTAGTTCAAAGGCTTCTCAGGAAAATCATCATAATTATTATTCACTATAATTAAGAATAAATATGCAGTTTGTCTATATTCATAAATTTTATATATTTTAAAATGTGTTGATTGTGCATCTGTAACGAATATAGTTCTTCAAGATACGGTTATGGGTAAAACAATTACATTCTTAAATAATTATATTCGAATGAAAGAATAATTGAAGAAAATGAATCACAAATATATATTTTTTATTTATTGCGAGTGGGATCGTGGTCCATAGAGCTTTGATAATTTAAAATAAGAATAAAAAATGGCTATATTAAGTATCAAGATACGATGCTTATGACTACTGTCAAAGTATTTTCATTATACTACTAGCATACTACAGTAACTTTACAACTGTCATTATAATGTTTTCCCATAAAAGTGCTTAAATACAATTACAATTAATTTCTCATTATTCTAGTTTTGCGATGCAGTTGTTAATAAGAGGGGAAAAAACTTTTATTTTACTATTATAAGTTCATTCCCATAATCCGAAACCCTTATAAGAAATATTTAAAAGAACTGGTACGGACATAGGTAATAGCGAAACACATTTTAAAAAAAAGAATTAAAAATAATCATGCGATTTGTACAGTGGCTATAGCTCAGGAATGAATTGATGGTAAAAATTACATAAAGAATATCAGCCGGGAAAACAGCATATTTGAGTAGCTAGAAAATACTCTACAGCGTATACAGAAAACATTACAAGAGAAACAAAGAAAACTCTGACCAGTCCGTAAAATATGAGAGTGAAACTTGGAACTTAGCAAAAAACGCAGTAAACCCGTTAAATACACGGGAAAGTAAAGTTCACATGAACTAACAAATGATGAATACGGATGGAGAATACGAACCAACCATGAACTGTACAGTCTATATGAGGATCCGACGATAGTTGCAGAAATTAATAAAGGGCAGACTGCACAGGGCAGGACACTTATAAAGAATGACAGAGGCGTAAAGAGGGTACACCACCAAAACCATAGAGAAAAGCGGATCAAGGGAAGACCTAGGCTTAGATAGATGGATGATGTAGAGAAAGAACGACAACAACTGGGAATCCAATGTTGCAGATGAAAGGCTTTAATTAAGACTGAGTGGAAGGAGGTGGAGAGGCAGGCCCAAGCCCGACTTGGTCTGTATCGCCACAGGAATGGATGGGAGGACTATAGCCCAGGGCGAAAGCCTTGGGCCTCAGTAAAAAAAAAAGTCAAATTTAAGTACAGGTTTTACTAAGTCTTAAAAATGTTTAATCTTTCCAGCGTTGAAAGAAAAAAGTGTCAATTTTGTTCTGTAGCGATCAAAAGATTCATAGAGTAGATTCAAAACAGCTCAGTTTAAAAAAAAAAAAAAAAAAAAAGATAGAATTACAAATACATGCGGAAAATTTTGTCTATATCGAATTGAGAAGTTGACACAAAGGATAAAATCCTTATGTAAAATCTATTAATAAATATTTTACTTTTGAACTAAAATTTTGAACAAATAAATAAATAATTTTGAAAACAATGTATAACCCATATTTCTGATGCATTATAATAATTTTTATTCAAAAATATTTACGGATGAGTGCTAATGTAATTTTATGGGTTCTTACTGAACCGCTCTTTAATGTTTACTTCAAACTAAATGCTTACAATTGTTCTATACTTCAAACTTCTTAGGTACCGCTAGGAGTTGTGAATTTGGAGATGACGTACCGACGTTACATGGCCACCATCTTTTTTGCTATATACAACATTGCACGAAAATTGCAAAAAAAAAAAAATCAACAATTAAAATTCTGAAACTAAACCTAACCCTAACCCTTGTCTTAAGTAGCCCCAAGAGTTAGTTAAAATCTATCTGAATATTACTTTTAATTCAAGTAAGATGGCAGCTTGTTTTTAAATACACTACTCTATAAAACACATAGATCTAGATCTATGTCTAGGTTGGCGCCATACCCTATAAAATTTATATTCAAAATGATTTTCCGATACTTAATTAAAATTTTAAAAAAATATATATATACTTATGAATTACATGTAATTAGTGTAAGAAAATAAGAAAATACGTTTTCAAGAATGTAAATCAATATTCAACTAGATCAAAATGATATTTGTCTCCCTGGACGTAATGACTTGATAAGGGCTTTTGTATGTAATATTACTTTTAAAAATAAAAAATAAAAGCATTTAAATTATAGTACTTTAAAGTTAATTTTTTAAAAAAGTTACGCTACAAATCGTTTTAAAATTAATAAACATTAGACTGAGCATGCAGGTGTTAGTGATAACATCAAAGACATCAACAAAATAAAATGCTTACAAAATTGAATGGTATCTTAAAACAGCCTCAAGAGATAGAACAACACGACGATAGTCTGCTGGATGGCTAGGAACTGGGCTCACGACTCATAAGAATGTTTAGCAGCTTCTTTGTTCTCTTTCGTTAAGCGGAAGTCGCAGGTAACCCACCGCGCTTAAAGCTCGAGCATTTACCGGCAGTTATCTCCCTGTGTGCAGACTTTCTCATTGTAAGGGAGAGAACTCATTTAAATCCTTCCACAGCCTTATCAGCAGACGGCACGTGGAGAGACTTCATACAACACGGCGGTTTCTTACATTAATGGGAGATACATCTTCTCGTAATCTCGGAGTTCCTCTCTATTTAATCTGCCTTAGAGAAGATGGTGCGTTTTTTAAAATTATTATTAAGTTATAAAGCTAAACACCAAAATATTATGTACGTTTGATTAAATTAGTGTTACATGTAACGCAGGCCGAAAGACAAAGCGTATTACATTACGATATATTAGAGGTTTATATTCGGGTTTATTTTTGTAACATACCTTATAAAAAAGAAATTTTATATGTGTGTGTAAAAAGAGAGAGAGAGAGAGAGAGAAAAAAAGAGTAAATCTTCATGTGTTGTGTATTCTGCAGGTGTAGATGATTTATGCAGTTCTGACTTCATGTTTAAAAACCTCTGATGTTAATTAGAAATATAATGGATGGCAGACACAAAATTGAGTTAATTATAGAGTTCACTTTATTTCACGTCAGTTATTTCAATACTTTTTCTTTAATTTATATAGAAAATGTGAGTTTTTGACTTCGACTACATTGACGTAAAAAATCAACATTTTCTAAAGACGTCGGCACTTTTATTAATGTATTCTTATATTCTGGTGAGGCACAGATTACGCTCTAAAACATTGGCCAACACCTGGGCAACCTGCTCCATTTTCTGGAAAGTGCCATACAACATGGGCTAACACCTGGTTAACCTGCTCCATTTTCTGTACAGTGCCAAACAACAAGGGCTAACACCTGGGCAACCTGCTCCATTTTGTGGGCAGTGCCATACACCATTGGCCAACACCTGGGCAACTTGCTCCATTTTCTGTACAGTGCCATACAACAAGGGCTAACACCTGGGCAACCTGCTCCATTTTGTGGGCAGTGCCATACACCATTGGCCAACACCTGGGCAACCTGCTCCATGTTCTGGACAGTGCCATACAACATTGGTCAACACCTGGGCAACCTGCTCCATTTTATGGGCAGTGCCATACAACATTGGCCAACTCCTGGGCAACCTGCTCCATGTTCTGGACAGTGCCATACAACATTGGCCAACACCTGGGCAACCTGCTCCATATTATGGACAGTGCCATACAACATTGGCCAACACCTGGGCAACCTGCTCCATTTTATGGGCAGTGCCATACAACATTGGCCAACACCTGGGCAACCTGCTCCATTTTATGGGCAGTGCCATACAACATTGGCCATTCCTGGGCAACCTGCTCCATGTTCTGGACAGACCCATACAACATTGGCCAACACCTGGGCAACCTGCTCCATGTTCTAGACAGTGCCATACAACATTGGCCAACACCTGGGCAACCTGCTTCATGTTCTGGACAGTGCCATACAACATTGGCCGACACCGGGGCAACCTGCTCCATGTTCTGGACAGTGCCATACAACATTGGCCAACACCTGGGCAACCTGCTCCATTTTATGGGCAGTGCCATACAACATTGGCCAACACCTGGGCAACCTGCTCCATTTTATGGGCAGTGCCATATAACATTGGCTAACACCTGGGCAACCAGCTCCATTTACTGGACAGTGCAATACAACATTGACCAACACCTGGGCAACCTGCTCCATGTTCTGGACAGTGCCATACAACATTGGCCAACACCTGGGCAACCTGCTCCATGTTCTGGACAGTGCCATACAACATTGGCCAACACCTGGGCAACCTGCTCCATTTTATGGGCAGTGCCATACAACATTGGCCAACACCTGGGCAACCTGCTCCATTTTATGGGCAGTGCCATACAACATTGCCAAACACCTGGGCAACCTGCTCCATTTTATGGACAGTACCATACACCATTGGCTGAGTGAAGAACTCACCCAACGCCCAACCTCGAACCCTTCCGACCGTCGATGATGTCCTGTGCCGGGCACGAGGTCAAGTTTTTCAGCATAATTTCATTGGGCTAGGCCGCAATACTGGCAGATCGAGTCCCTGTCGCGATCTAGTAGAAGTCATGACACTAAAGCTGAAACTCTCCACCGCCACTATAATGTGCAGCAGATTGAGTTAACTGATCAATGTACATTTGAACATGATAAATATTCAAATACTTTCGTTACTAGATAATATAAGTCCTGTTAAATGTTCCAACCCCCTCATTATTAGACACTCTCTAAACTGAAGTTAAATGATAACATATTCCAACCCTCTCGTGACTTTGGGGCCATCCATAAAGTACGTCAAGCTCCATTTNGTTCAAGATTTGTGACAGGGGGGAGGGGGGTTAAAAATTGTCAAAAATTGCGTGACGTACTTTATGGACGACCACTTTCTGTACTGATGTTTTATGAGTGCTTGTTTTTCTAAAACTGTATTTGTATCTCATTTATTTTCGTGAATGCTAAGTATGTTATTTTAGTGCTTAGTTTTTATTAGTGCGCGCCAAGTTTTTAACTGCTGTTTTTTAAAAATAAAATTAATGTATTATTTTATCGTTTGTTAACTTCCTTATTTAAGCAATATTTTGTTTAGACAATAAATACTTAAACTGTAATTGTAAGTGTAAAGATAACAACAACTACTTGTGACTCAGTGCTGGCGCTGCCAGACTTTGTCTCTCTTCGTGATGTCTAGACTCATAAATTGCCATCGGCGGGATCCTGGTTAGTATTCAAGGAATCATTAGGTTATAGCGAACTACTAGGGAAATACCGTAATAGGGAAAAAATTGAATACTGTATACGCTCACTGCCTCAGTCAGATTTATCTACCCCTGTCATGACGTCACTTCTAGTTTTATGCCACTCATGAACACAATCAAACACCAATTGTACTGCAATAGTGTGTCTACTGTAAGAATTGTTTCCATACATTTTCTCGACACCTCTTGTTCTGTGTTTGTTATTGTAGCACAAACATCAGATGACGCGGCGCGGACTTCAGGGGTCATGTATGCAAACTACAGGGAAATCTTCGGGTTTTGTTTACATAACATCAGCTGGACGAAGATGGCTGTTACCTGACTGAAAACAACAGTGACGTAGGTCACGTGGTTACAGCGGTAAGCAGCACGACTTGTGACGTAGGTCATGTGGTTAAATACAATAGTTAGTAGCAGGGCTGGCGACGTAGGTCACGTGGTTAAATACAATAGTTAGTAGCAGGGCTGGTGACGTAGGTCACGTGGTTAAATACAATAGTTAGTAGCAGGGCTGGTGACGTAGGTCACGTGGTTACAGTGGTAAGCAGCATGACTTGTAACGTAGGTCACGTGGTTCCCGGACACGCCTTGCATCGTGAGAAGATAATGCGAGTCAGGCGGTCGAGATGATGCAGGGTAAGTGTAATCAAATTTGAAAATGAAGCGCAATGGAGGGGAAGTAGGATTGTATCATAAATCTTTTCCTCTGTTCTCTCCCCTCGTCTCCAGGTAAAAGATGTTTGCAAACGTTCTCTGAAGTTAATTTATTCCTTCCATTCATTTGTGGCTGCCAGAAAGATTTGCGACCTACATTTTTACCTCGAAAAAATTAAAAATACTATTAACAATTTTTGCAATTAAAGTTTAAAAAAAAGAACCTTTAAGTATAAGATGTCGTTAGGCGAACGTTGTTATAGGCCGTATTATTATTAACTTTTTAAGCGTGTTGTTTGCTTGTGTTGAGTATGCATAAATAATCTCTGGAAAATTGAATCACCATGTCGTTTTAAATTTCCTGTTAAAATAATGTTCATATTTCTTTTAAAACTGAATCAGTACAGCTTACAACTTTAATTTTTTTTAAAGATAACATTTCACAGTCTTAAAATTGTTTTTTTATTTCACCAGTTCAATGGGGAGAACGATTGAAGGTATAGCGTGACGGGACACCCTCTACACAGGCACAAAGAATTCTTGTTGTGTTTCTAAAAAAATATACATAATTTGCACTGTATATTCCGTCCACCCCGTCCGTGACGCTGCTAATTTTAGAAAGCAGCGCACCGAATTACAGCACCAAAAATAACTCTTTTGGAACGTCCGCATAAAATTGTTAAATTTGGAAATAAATTAATAAAATAAAAATAAATAAAATTATTGAAAAATCTATAATAGGTAATTTTATTATTACCCCGCTGGAGTGAAACCAGTGATCCATGGAGATCAAATACAGCAGACGACACACATAGTATGTAGCGATAACCTAAATATTCATTAATTAAATAACGGTACATTTGATCATTGTAAAATTTTGTTTTAATAGATTGTTATGTGACACAAGTCTATGTGGAAAATTTCAGCTCGATAGGATCATGGAGAGTGGGTTATTTTTTTACTTTTATTTTTCTGCGGACGGGCGGAACCACGACAGAGAGAGAGAGAGAGAGAGAGAGCGAGAGAGAGAGAGAGAGAGAGAAAGAGAAAGAGAGAGAGAGAGAGAGAGAAAGGAGAGAGAGAGAGAGAATGGTTGGGGAGAGAAAAAGAGACAAGACGGTGAGGTTAATATAGCAGATGTAAAAAGAACATGTTTAGCTTGTACTTTTTCCCCCTACAAACATGATAAAAGAACAGCTTTATCTTGTACTATCCCTGCAAACATGATACAATATCATATTTATCTTGTACTATCTCTACAAACATAATGTATCCTGAGATAAGAACATAATGACACACTCCGCCCCCTCTTCAGAAATAATTACTCACGTACAATGTCTTTTCATCCTAAGTGCAATCAGAAAATTCATTACAATGAAGGATTTGATTTCATATTTCGACGCAATAATAAGACTTTGAATGAAGGACACCCCCCACCCCCCAACCATTATGACAAGAAAAATCACTTGGAAAATTCATTAAACGATTGCCCTTAAACATGACTGTCATTACATAAATAATGTACAGAAACCACAAGGAAAAAATTAACTTGTTATTTGGCCCGGGGGGGGGGGGAGGAAATCACATTTATAGAAATTACGTTTACATAACAAATTAATGGAATAGTAACATAGTGGTAACTGTACGTTTTCTATTTCCGAGTAAAAAGAAAACAGTTTTATTTTTCAACACCGCTATATGATTGTAAATATGTACTGGCTGTGTGACCTCCGTTAAATTAGTTCTCACCAGGTGGCGTCTCCCATCACTGAGTTATCTGCCACTCCATCATGGGGTTGGCACATTCAGGGGGTGCATGATAAATCGGAGGTTGAGTTGCACTTTGGGGGCTAATAATCAGGTCAAGAGGAGATGCTCAAAACTATTTTAAGTTTTAAGAACTTTGCTTAGAAACATATCGGAAAATATAACTGTCTTCGTGATCACATACTTTTCATGACAATAAATGTGAAAAAAAAGTTGCAGGAGAACTCGATCAAGAGCGGCCCTCGTCCTCGAGCTCAAAGTAAGATCTAAAATAACTCCATGGTATCTAAAGAAATCCAGGTGAGAGAATAAATGAAAGCACGAGACATCACGAGGTTGCTATTTTTGTGCTATTCCACATATTAATCTGTAACAGTTTTAGAAATGGCGGGTAAAAAATAAACATTATCCAAGTTTGACAGACAGCAGAGTCTGCTAAAGTCTGTCTAAATAAATGAGGGCCACATCAGTCCCATTTATTGATCTTATCGCCGTCAAAATCATGTCTGGATTTTTTTGAGGCAAAAGTAAAATCAATTTTTGTTATAATGATTTAGGAATGATAGGCATTTAGTGGGGGAAAGAATCCATAAAGATATTTAAAATTATTTAGTACTTGCTTAAGTATTTGAGTAGAGATTATTACACCAAGTACTGTAAGGTCAGTTATCTTTGTCAGTGACACCAGTGTCAAGGATCGTTTCCTTTGTCCGTGAGTTCAGTGTTCAGGGCCGTTTCCTTTGTCTGTGAGTTCAGTGTTCAGGGCCGTTTCCTTTGCCCGTGAGTTCAGTGTTCAGGGCCGTTTCCTTTGTCTGTGAGTTCAGTGTTCAGGGCCGTTTCCTTTGCCCGTGAGTTCAGTGTCCAGGGCCGTTTCTTTTGTCCGTGACTTCAGTGTCCAGGGCCGTTTCCTTTGTCTGTGAGTTCAGTGTCCAGGACCGTCTCCTTTGTCCATGAGTTCAGTATTGTGATTATAGTTTTAAATGGATGTATGACATGGGTGGGCCATTGTTTTGGCACGGGGGCCACTTTATGGAAGCGTATTTTTTTGGAGGGCCGCAACGTTTAAAATGATTGTCGATGTCTTGTGATTGTAACTTGTTTTTTAAAAGCTTAACCATACCCTCATTTTTTCCAGTAAAAGCTTTGGCCTTATCTGTTGTAATGCTTGCCATTCTATTCCATGAAAACCCACTTTTCTCAACACAATTTACAGCACACTCAAACAAGTCCTGACCATTAGTTGTACTTTTCATTGATCCCAGGCCTAGTAATTCCTCTGTTATGACAAAATGATAATTAATTCCACGGATAAAAACAAGTAACTGCCCAATGTCTCCATTATATGTGCTTTCATCCAGTGCCAATGAAAACCAAACAAAATCTTTGCTCATTGTCTTCAGCTGTTCTGTTAGTTTGTCACTGATTGAGTCAATGCATCGCACTATAGTCCTTCTTGATAATGAAACTTTTTAAAATTTGCTTCTCACAAAGGACATAATACGCTTGCACAATCTACTATACACTGCTTAACAAACTCGCCATCCGAAAAAGGCTTATTGCATTTAGCGAGGTTGTAGGCAATCTGGCCTCTGTAGCACTATCCTGAAGTGTTGATTGATTTGTAAATAAAGTTTGTTGCTTCTTCAACTTTGTAACACAAACTGCAGCTTTCTTCTTTCGTTCTTCCTCAGAAAGTCTGCTGCCAAAATCGTTATGTTTTGTTTCCTTGTGTCGTTTCAGATTGTACTCCTTAAATACGGCAATCGTTTCATGACACAGTAAACACACTGCTTTCTTGTCTTTATTACCAAAGAAGTATTTGTGTGTCCATTCTTCTTTAAACACAGGTGATTCATCACCAATTTTACGCTTTTTCGGAGGGTTCATGGTCCCACGTAATTTAGAAATTCAAATAAAACTGACCAATCGGAAAAGTGCGTATTTTCACTGCCCCACACGCGCATTGACGCAGCCGCTCTAATGGAAAAAACACGATACGAACTTTCGGTTGCGGACATGAAGTAAATCTCAGTTCAAGGCGGGGTTTTCTGAATGGCTTGGCTGGTCACAAAAAAACTCTGTGGCGAGCCGCACTTTGCCCACCCCTGATCAATGATATTAATTATATATATTTCATTTAAGGTAAACACCTCAAAGCCACTTAAAAGATATTTTTTGACGAAACAGAATGTGACTGGTTATATACCAAGTACATTTTACTTTATGTTTTCGTTTTTTAAAACTTTTTTATTTTCTTTTTCATTGATTACGTATAATAATATACAAGGAGAACACCGTCTATTAACTAATATAAGTTTGATCAATGACATTTAATTTTTAAATATGGTCGAGACTGTTAACATTAACATAAAAACCTCATATTAATCAAATTGAATAGTGAAATTTTAACAATTTAATTATAACTAAAAATAAAAAATAAAATAAACTATTTCCTGAAAACAATTTATATTTATTAGATTTCTGAATAAACAAGACCAAATAAAGCAACAATGAAATCATATTTTATATCAGTAAGTTAAAGTCATGTGTCAATAACTGACACTAAACTCTGAGATGACGCGGTGTAAAATGTGACCGTGTTGACTGAGTCGCTTTTAACTAACTGTGGTCGAGAGTTGCATCTAAGAAGATTTGAAGGTGTATGTTAAATTTGGTTGTATTTTTTAAAAAAATTATATTAAACCCTCCCCTCGTCTAAGATGAGGGGAGTGTTTAATGTTAATTAATTTTTTTTAGAGCGGGTGGGTGTGGGGTCATGGGGCAATAGGGCAATGGCCGAGTTGTTTTAATGCCAATGTTGTATAAAGTAGGGTAATGGCCGAGTTGCTTTAATGCCAATGTTGTATGAAGTAGGGCAATGGCCGAGTTGTTTTAATGCCCATGTTGTATGAAGTAGGGCAATGGCCGAGTTGTTTTAATGTCGATGTTGTATGAAGTAGGGCAATGGCCGAGTTGTTTTAATGCCGATGTTGTATGAAGTTCGATGTGAGGGTAGTTCACTACCCTGACACATCGCAGGATCAATAACTGCCCATGAAACTAAAGAGCACAACAGTGGCGCGATGTGCGACCACAACCAGTCATGGACACCAGGCCCTTGTAAGACGTCGTTTTAAGTAGGTGTGTGTCCGTTTTGTAAAGATCAACTTGTTTAACGTCTCAGTGTTTGAGGTAAGTAGATGACGCAATGCGATTGAACACAGCAGCTCCTATTTAGTGTGCCCTCAATCAAAGAGTTCATTATAAACGAAAAGCAATTAACACATTTTTTCGTAATTAAGTCTTAAAATAATTTTCAATACTTTACTTTATGTTCACTCTCATACATGGGGCAGTCCATAAGTAAACGCGCTTTTGGCTTTTGGTCGATTTTCAAACCCCCTCACGCCTCGTCACATTTCGTCACGAAAACTTACCCCCCCCCCTCTCCTTTTTTCAACATGGCACCACAATGCTCTGAAACCATACCATAAAAGCCGAATTTCTATTTATCTTAGATATACCACCACGTCCCACATATTTGATTATGAGCATGTTGCAAATTACTTTTTAACGCAATTTCCCTTGTGAAAAATTGCTTTTATATATTTGAAATGTTTGACCAATATGTTCGAGCTTTGAACGGTAACTCCTCCTGAACCATAACAGATAGAGGGCTCGGGTCTATGCAAATATGTTACGAAGGTCCCAAGGGCACGGGCTAAAAAAATACCGAAAAGGTTTACTGGATTTCCTGGAAAGTAATTTTTTAAAAAAAGATCAGTATTGTGTCAATTTCTTGCCAACCGCAACATCAATCGGGTTGAAACAAACGCCAAACGGTAGCTAATGATTTTTAGAACGATGTTGGAGAAAGACTTTTTCAAAATCTATATTTATTTGACTACCGTAGTTTTAGCAGCAATTTGTAGGTAACCATTAGAAATATCGATCTATGTTTTGTTTACTTTTATAATTATTGATTAGAAATGACTTTTAATGTAATCTAGAATGATAGTTAATTGGGTTTTCCCGCTTTGTAAATGCTAAAGTTAGATAGTTGCGTGGTGCGCATTATATTGACATTTTGTCTGTGAGGGGATATGACGTCATACTTTGAATTACTGATTTGAAGTAAATTTTAATGTAATCTAGAATGCTGATCCCTTTAATAATAAAAAAAGTCGGAAATTCTTTTTTGGAAATTGCGTTTAAATACTCAGAGTTTTTATTACATGTTTATTGTTGTCATATTAATATGTATTTAGTTTAAGTCTGGACTCTAATATCGTAACACGTGTGAAGCCATTGAAAGCGGCATTAAATAAATTGAAAGTTATCAAATATTTAAGTGGACCTTTTATTTAAAGTAGAACGTTTTGTGGTGACATCACATTTCTTAAACGCCCCCTCCCCTTCGTCCCACATCGTCACAAATGCGTGACTCTTCCCTCACCCTTGGCGCGTGACGTCGTTTATGGACATGCCCCCCCCCCTGTAAATTTAGATGACGTGTTTATAATTCTTGTTATTTAATCACCATTATTGTTTAAGCTGTTTTAATTAAATGCGTTCACTTTGAACAATCATCAATTATTGTAGTAGATCTACACTCTTAATTTTCCCCTATGTTGAAAAACAAACATAATGTTTCATGTTTCTATATTTCAGCTTTTTATATCAGTCGTAATTATTACACATTGTTAATAATTCACCCAATAGTATGACTTAATACATTAATGTGTCCAAAATGTCTCGTTAACTTTAGGTATTGATCAGCCACTAGTCACGCTTGGTTTTTAGATGCGGACTAAATCATTCATTCACTCTCATTCCAAAACATTGCTCGCCTGTTTGAGGTGAAGTTTGATAGAACGAAAAACTTGGAAGAAATAGACTTATGTTGAGATCGACTATAAAAAACAAACTTTGTTACGTAATTACCATTGAAACGTTACAACAGAGATAAAATAAAACTCGCGATGCCAAAGCGTTAATGCCGGGTCGTGTAAAGCAAACATCTCGTCTCCACGAAATGTCGGATGGCAAAATGCCACAATTTAAAATATGTGTCAAAACACAATAAATCAGAAATAATGATCACAGAATCACAGGTAATTGCAGCCTATAATAAGGCTTAGATCAGAGCAACACAAAACTGTTCTAACTGGTGTACATCAACGCATCTATCTCTTTACCTACATGCTGACGCCAATTTCGTGCTAAAATAGGGGTTATACCAGAGTATGCACATGTCGGCCCAGCACAGGTCAAACACAAACATGATGAGAGAGGTCATCTTCGACTACGACGGAGGAACAACAACAACAAACACCAACTCTTGACATTAAGATCTTGGTAGCGTTATTTAAACCCTGTCTTTCGTTTCCTTTATTTCTCTCCTGCCAGGTAACATCCTCTATCCTGGTTGAACTCAAGTTTATAAAAAAAATCGCATGTCAATGATTCACTCGTGAAAACGTATCATCACAAATCATCACCATATCAACGAATAACTTCACGTCTGTATAGGTTCAAGCTAGGACCAAATCAAAAGTGTAAATAAAGAACAAGATCCTAGAATCACAGTGGGGGGGGGGATTTCTTCTTTTTAAGCAACATTCTTCCTGTTAAACGTTGTTTTTTTTTTCAAATTAAATTACATACTTTACATCAAAATATAATCTTCATTTCCCTTTCACTCAATACAGCAAAATTCTTCCATTAAAATCAAATAGTTCCGTCACTCCTCTTTCTCCCAAAAAATCTCACATTACCAATCACCTCACATGCAACCAATAGAAGCAAAATCTTTTTACATGACGCATTTAACTCGAAATTACTTGTATCATATTATCATCATCATGTGCGTTTCCGGTTATGATATTTACAATGGCGTGGTCCCGTCTGGTAATTTCTCATTCAGTTTATGTCCGTATGAATCTTGTTCCTCCGTCGGATTTTTGAGGCCGAAGGAATTGTATCCGGGTGCGGAGGAATCCGATTTGGTTTGATCGTGGGTCGGGGTGACCTCTGCCTTCTCAAACGTGGAGGGGTCCTGGTAGGTGTAGTAATGGGAGACAATGCAAAAGATGAAGAAGTTGAGCATCATCAGGCCGGCAAACAGAAACATCAAGTTCTCCATCTTGGTGTCGTTGATCTCATCTCCCCACCATGGATCTGTGGATATCAAGATCAGTAAAAACATGATGGATATGTTTATATTAAGATCAGTACAAAAATTACTTTGATTGTATTGTCCTTGGCGGAATGGCTACAGTTCGCAAGCTTCAGAGCTTTTTATTATGAACTGCACTGCGGTGCACAATTATGGAAATAGCCATAGTTCAAATTCATGACACTCATTCTCAAATAAAACAAAAAATTAATTTACAAGAAATTTAAATCTAAGGTAAAACATAACGTAATCACTAGGGCTGCGGAAATAAACGATTAAATAATATTTTAAAATTTTAATCTATTAAAATTTATTTGATCGATAGAATTCGATTAAAATTTAAGAAGATATTAAATTTTTTTTTTTTTTTAAATTTGTTAATAAGTATGTATTTTATTATTATTATTTGTTTAGACGTGCATACGTTGTCATAAAGGTTTTTCTTCCTTATTTCTTGCACAGCACAATGAATTTGTTGTGCAAATGTCACAAAATTTGGGAGCCACGGAATTGCCAAGATTTAACCGATTATGCGAAATAATGAATTGCAACTTAACAGGATCTATATATGCGTAATAAAAATATTATTAATTGAAATTAATCGATGAAATTTTTTCAGATTAATATAACAAACAAAATTTAATCAGTACAAGCCCTAGTAATCACTAGTTTTTAAATGGAAGTACACAGCAAAATTTGATTTTCAAGTCTTACTGTCGGCATAAGATCCACAGAAAACGAAGGGAACATTTTATCCATTGTGTAATACAGTGCCACTAGACACTGGCGGCGCCCAGTCCCTATCCAGGTCAGCGGAGGACTTTCTTAGCGTTAGTCATTTCTCAACATTTTCATAGTGGCTATTCGTGGGCTCGATCCCACGCCCCTCAGCTTGTGAGGCGAGCGCACTATTGACTTCGCTACCCAACTGCCCACTATTGTCTTTCCCCGCCTCGATATTTGACATTACGATATACATATTAATCTCCTTCTCTTTCCCACCTTGACAGTGAGCTGTAAATACCCACCTCCTTCAGTGGCCGCCTTGACGATGGCCAGGATGGCTGTGGAGACCCAGTTCCCAATGCCGGAAGCTGCAAGGAAAAGTCCAGTAACCAGTCCTTGCATTGCCACGGGGGCTTGGTTATAGGCGAACTCCAGGGCTGGGATGATAGAGGATAGTAAACAATGAGTCAAATAACAACACTGGCTGGGACAGATGATAGTAAACAATGAGTTAAATAACAACAGTGGCTGGAACAGATGTTAGTAAACAGTGAGTTAAATAACAACAGTGGCTGGGACAGAGGATAGTAAACAGTGAGTTAAATAACAACACTGGCTGGAACAGAGGATAGTAAACAATGAGTCAGATAACAACAGTGTGTTGGTAGTTGGGACAGATGATTGTAAATTTTGATTCTTCGAACACTTTTTAAAAGCTGGAATTTACAAGTTTGGAAAAAAACTGTAAATAACCTCGATAAAATGTGTTTATATTTTCTAAATCTTGAGAATTTCTTTTTAATTTAAAAAAAAATTCTGGCACGCATCTTATTAGAAAGAAGATATAAGCAAAGGTTTAAATTCATTCAATTAAGTATGTCATCGAAAAAATTGATTATTTTATAAAAATAATTTAAAAACACGTTCGAAACCATGATAAATTTTAAATGTTCACATCTGATATCATTAAATGTTCATTTAACGATCCACTTTGCATGTTAAATGAGTCACCATGGCAACATTCTCCGCCATTAACAATGAATGAATGACGCGGTATACGGAAACAAGAGTTATTCAAGCCCAGATCTTCAGTAACTCACTAGTGACGCTGGTGAAGATCTCACTGGCGCCAATCAGCGTGAACTGTGGGATCTGCAGGAAGACTGACATGCTGGATGCGTTGAATTTCTCGTCGGCCAACTCCTGGACGTGGGTGCCATTCTCTTCTTTCATGTAGTCCTTCCTGTAGATCTCCACGATGCCAGCGTTGACCATGGCGATAGACGCGAGGACCATGCCGATACCTGAAACCAGGGGATACAACGGCATTCAGTGAAAAGAAATTACAAATACGTTTATTGTTAAGTGAAACTGGGCCATCGTTATGTATTATTAGTTTTGTTCACAAGAGTGTACGATTATAAAACAAAGTATGTAATCGAAATTCAATAAGGGGTCTTGATGTTTGTATGTAGTTTATTGTTTAGAGACATGTGTGAGATGGTAATGAAATACTTAGAAAACCGTAACGTGCTTGTTTTTTTTTAATTGTTGCTTTTTTTCTCTCTTTTTTCCCCTTGCTTTTTTATCTGTGAATTTTTTTAAATAATCCTCATGACAATAAGCCATTAACGTTTAATGAAAACACCAGCTGTCACATTAAAGAGTGATACAAGGAGTAGCCTGCCAAAGTGTTAAAATTGTGAGGGCGAACAGCCACATATAAGAATGATGCAAGGCGTATTCTACCAAAAGTGTTAAAAGTGTGGGGGCCTCATATATGAGTGATACAAGGCGTAGCCTACCTAAAGTGTTGTAAGTAGGGGATGAAATCCTATAAATATTCCTAAAAATCTTAAAAGGATAAATATACTTACTTATATAAAACTAATAAAGCTATTATCAAGATTTTGTTTTAGTATGAATTTCAGTTTAATTGTAGTTCCACCAATCCCTGTTACCAAACCATGTCTTCGGTTTTAACTTAACATCAGTCTATCGATCTTCCTCGTAAAATTGGCAAAACACTTATTGTAGCTAGTCTTTTTTTTTTACATCATTCGTCTATATTTCAATACTTAAACTTAATTACATAATTCAAAAGAGTCCATTTCTCTTATTTTTTATGTATGAAGAGATTATTTTTAATATAATCTTTCATAATATGTGTACTGTGTTCTCGGTACCACTATCACTGCGCAACGTAATGCGCTCGGACCAGCTGCGTTTCTTGTGGCTATAAGCTCGGGTATAATTTACAACACACGTTAAAGAAAATATACACGCTGAACACCGATTGGATGGCTGTAAGGTTAAAGACAACTGTGGGCTCGAAGCGAGGAGTTTGACGTATACGTGTATATGGTTAAACAATTTTATGTCTAACTAAGTGGTTAAAATAAATTACCTATTCTTTTCAGGTAGGTCAATTTTTTGCCAATTTTTTCAAAACAAGGGTAGATAACCCTGTCAACAACTGGAATCAACAAGATGATAGCTATGGTGTTGAAAGCGTTGAGGGCGGCGGCCGGAATGTTGACTCCATCCCCCAAACGGACGTCCATTCGTTCGGACTGTGCGAAAAATGTGTTGGACATCTGAAGAATAGAGTGGAAACACAGTAAATCTTGGCGTGACGACATATTTCTACTGCTGATGGTTCTGGGGGAACAGCTAGACAAAAAGTGTGTGATCCGATTGGATCTCTTAAAATGACACATCACAGTTTTGATACATATCAGCATTAGGCCTGTCAACGGGTACCCGGGACGTCCCGGGTACCCGTTGCCATCAGATTACCCGGGTAGTAAAATTCCGCCCGGGTACCCGTGAAAATGTAACTTCAATTAACGGAGGCCAAACTTCGGCTCCCATTCGGGCTTTTTTTTTTTTTTTTTTTT
>MUZC01004492.1:230311-268668 GCA_002072015.1 Radix auricularia | reverse complement strand
TGTCCCCCTCACCTACTTGCCATCATCAGACAGTTCCATGAAAATATGCTTGGCACAGTGCAGTTCGATGGAGCTAAGTCAGAGGCCTTCCCTGTCAGCAGCGGAGTTAAACAAGGTTGTGTACTCGCACCAACACTCTTCGCAATATTCTTCTCTGTACTTCTTCGATACGCATTCAAGGATAGCAGTGAGGGAATCTGGTTACATACCAGAGCTGATGGAGGACTTTTCAACACTGCCCGCCTCCGAGCCAAGACCAAAACGACGGATGTCCTAATTCGAGAGCTACTATTTGCGGATGATGCGGCACTAACAGCACATACAGAATCTGGTTTGCAACAACTCGTGTCAAGCTTCTCCAATGCCTGCAAAGAATTTGGTCTGCAAATCAGCTTGAAAAAGACAAACATCATGGCCCAAGACACTCGACCTCCTCCTACCATAAATATCGATACTGAAAACTTGGAGGTTGTGGACAGCTTCACCTACTTGGGATCCAAGGTCTCCAATACACTGTCCATTGAAGAAGAAATAAACAGCAGAATTGGCAAGGCAGCCGCAACAATGGCTAAACTAAATAAGCGGGTCTGGCAAAACACCAAGCTAACGGAGAAAACCAAACTGTGCGTCTATCGAGCCTGTGTCATCAGTACACTACTATATGGGAGCGAGACATGGACCACTTATACATCACAAGAGCGTAAGCTTAACAGCTTCCATTTGAGATGCTTGCGCCGCATCCTTGGTATTAAATGGCAAGAAAAAGTGCCTAATAGTGAGGTCCTAACGCGTGCCAATACCCAAAGCATGTTCTCAATTCTTAGTGAAAGACGCCTGAGGTGGCTAGGACATGTCAAAAGAATGAGCCCCGGCCGCATCCCGAAGGACCTCCTATATGGTGAACTTGCTTCAGGAAAGAGGAAAACAGGTCGCCCACGCTTGCGATTTAAAGATGTCTGTCAAAGGGACATGAAAGCAGCCAAAATACATACAAGTGACTGGGAGTGCAAGGCAGAAGACCGATCTACGTGGCGCACAGTTGTCAAAGAGGGCGTCATAGTAGCCGAGGAGCGAAGAATGGAGGAGGCTGCAGACAGAAGAGCTAGGAGAAAGGCCAAAACATTTGGAAGCACAGAACTCGTGTGTAAAAACTGTGGCAAAGACTGTCACTCAAGGATAGGACTGCACAGTCACTCGAGAAAATGCAACCCAACCCAACGGTGATGCACCATCGTCTCGCCAGACGGAAGGATGCCGGTATAGATGACATATGCACAAGAGAGACACTTGTAGGCATTCGTTACACCATATCCCAAGATTAACACAAGAGAGAAACTGCTAGACATTCGTTACACCATATCCCAAGATAAACACAAGAGAGACACAGGTAGGCATTCGTTACACCATATCCCAAGATAAACACAAGAGAGACACTGCTAGACATTCGTTACACCATATCCCAAGATAAACACAAGAGAGACACTGGTAGGCATTCGTTACACCATATCCAAAGATAAACACAAGAGAGACACTGGTAGGCATTCGTTACACCATATCCCAAGATAAACACAAGAGAGACACTGCTAGACATTCGTTACACCATATCCCAAGATAAACACAAGAGAGACACAGGTAGGCATTCGTTACACCATATCCCAAGATAAACACAAGAGAGACACAGGTAGTCATTGGTTACACCATTTCCCAAGATAAACACAAGAGAGACACTGGTAGGCATTCGTTACATCATGAGAAAAGCCGAGGACCAATACAAAAAAGGAAGACCAATAGAAACCTTTAGAATAATGTCCACTAAGATTTGAACAAAGTTCCACGGAGAGAGTTGGAATACATTAGACAACGGTCAGGCGGGGATATAATGGGTCAGCGATGGGAGTTGAGCTGACAGAAGAATGAGTGCTCGGTAAAAGTCAATAAATTACAGAGCGGAACCTCTGGTTGTTTGCCACAGTGAAATCATATTCAGATATTTGAGTTCACGCGTTGGTTGTTGTTTATATTATAGTTAATAATAGTTTTAGAACAAATTTAACTTGAAACATATTTCAGCCATGTAGATTCTACAGATGAAGACTTTTGGAAAAAAATGTGTCCATTGAAAACTTTCAAGTGGAGATATGTGTGTAATGTCTTCGTGTTTACTCATGTGACAACAAGATTTAGATACGCAAACTCGAGATACGCACAGTGATCGTTGTGTATATAGGTGACAGAGAGCGAGAGAGAGAGAGAGAGAGAGAGAGAGAGAGAAGAGAGAAGAGAGAGAGTGAAAGATACTGAAAGAGAAATAAAGAGAGAGAACGATAATTAGAGAGACAGAGTGTTTGAGAGAAAAATACAGATAGAGAAATAAAGAGAGAAAACGATAATTCGCGAGAGAGAGAGTGAGAGAGAGCTAAGGAGAGAGAAATAGAGGGAGAACGATAATTAGAGAGATAGAGGAATACAGAGAGAGAAATAGAGAGAGAACGATAATTAGAAAGACTGAGAAAAATACAGGGCGAGAAATAGACAGATAACGATAATAAGAGCGCGGGCGAGTGAGAGAGATACAAAGAGAGAGAGATAGGAGAGACTACAGATAGAGAAATAGAGAGAGAACGATAATTAGAGTAATAGAAATACAGGGCGAGAAATAGACAGAGAACGATAATTACCGAGAGAGATAGAGATACAAAGAGAGAGAGAGAGAGAGAGAGAGAGAGAGAGAGAGAGAGAGAGATAGGAGAAGAAAACATTATTTTCTGCCTGTAGAGCTTTGAATAAGCAAACGACCAATGACAAATCTAGGTGTTCATTGGCTCGCTATCTTCTAAACGTTATCTTGTCTTGTACTTCCTACAGTTTCGTCATTCAAATCAACAACACACTGGCAAGTTGCACTGGCTAATATTGGTCACGTGACGACAGCCGAAAATATCTCCTCCATATGGTTGACAGAGAAATCGCTTCTTCTCTTGCTAACAAACTCACTGAGACACACCCACGCTCACTGTAAGAAACTTATTGGAAATATCCCACTCAGCGAAATTTTGAATTTCCAAACAACAGTCTCTCAAGTTATTCCCCCTGTTATTCACGTCACAGCAAAGACTCATTTAACCGTCGCTTGCTGCCGTCTGCCGGAAGTTGGCCAATCAGTCGAGCCCGTTTATCGATTGTTCACATGAACAGATGGCCACGAGACGGTGGTGCACTCGCCCTGCTCAAATCACGAGGGGTCAACGAGAGGGAAAAAAAGCATCACCGATTTCAAGCGACGGACGACATCAGTTTTTGGAGCTCCAGTTATCGATTAGATAAATAATTGAATAACTCTGAATACGACAGGTGGGTGGGCGTGAGGTGGATGAGTTATGGTTCTTAGAAAGTAAACACGGCAGTTCCCGTGGGGTTCGTAGGAATTTGGAGAGTATTTCGAAACAAATTGATTACATGGAAGCAACCGTGAGTGAAAAGTTCAGAAAAAAAATAGATAGATGATAGATAGATAGATAGATAGATAGATAGATAGATAGATAGATAGACAGACAGACAGACAGATAGATAGATAGATAGATGGATGGATGGATGGATGGATGGATGGATGGATGGATGGATGGATGGATGGATGGATGGATGGATGGATGGATGGAATGGAATGGAATGGAATGGAATGGAATGGAATGGATAGGATAGGATAGGATAGGATAGGATAGGAATGGATAGGAATGGATAGGAATGGATAGGAATGGATAGGAATGGATAGGAATGGATAGGATAGGATAGGATAGGATAGATAGATAGATAGATAGATAGGATTAGATAGATAGGATTAGATAGATAGGATTAGATAGATAGGATTAGATAGATAGGATTAGATAGATAGGATTAGATAGATAGATAGATAGATAGATAGATAGATAGATAGATAGATAGATAGATAGATAGATAGATAGATAGATAGAAAGAAAGAAAGAGAGAGAGGGAGAAATATACATATATGTTTATAGAGAGAGAAAAAGAGAATAGAGGGTGAAATAGAGAAAGAGAGAGAAAGAGAGTTGGGCATGAAAATCGAAAATTGTCATTGGCGGTCACTGGGGTCTGTAATATATTAGATCTATGTTAAATAGAGGAGCAGGGCTCTCCAGCTACAACAGACTGCAAACCTCAACATGGTGTCACCTGGCAAATAGAGTTTGCCACCCCAGGGAGCTGTTGCCAATGAAGGTAAACTGGTAGGGATGTCATGAGGGAAGTGTGGATGGGGTTAACGCTAGGGGTTGGCCACAATACAATGGGAAGTACCTACTGCAGTAAATGGGACAAATATGAAATGTGTAAGTAAAAATATGTACTTAGCAACACTTGTATTTACTGTAGTAACTCGTACACGTACACACATTCAGTTAATGTGTGCGTAGGGCTGCTGGCAATGCCCCATTTAGGAATGTTTTGGGTGTAGGAATCTAAAATACGGTTTAGCGATTTCAAGTTATTTCTTAACATAGAGTTTATTTTTATGAAATGTCAATGTCGTTTGTCCGAGTTTCCTAATTTGATCACAGTAAGATTTAAAAAATTGTGAACGTCAAACACATCAAAGGTATTTGCACATTAGAAAAATACACCTTGTCAGAATTGGAGCCACATTGGATAGCTGTCTTATCTAAATCATTGTTGCGAGTTTAAATCATCATTATATAGGTTGGGGTGTACGGAATCTTTTGATCTGCATTAAACTATTTAAAAATAAAAATTGTCTCTAAAACATTTTTGACCGTTGGCCAGTGGCATAATCCAGTGTGAGTTAACCAGTGGCTTATGTTAGCCAGCCTCTCATGCCATACATCCCTTCCTAGCAGTTAACACTGGATATCCACGCACTTTAGGAACCGAGAGGGATTTTCATTCAAGCATTTTCTTGTGAGGTTAGTAGGAATTTAAAGATTATTTCTAAAAATCGTAATAAATGAATACTTTGCTTCATAGCAGCAGCGGTGAGTGTAACATTCAGAAAAGTGGGCAAGGGAATAGGAATAATAACTTAAATTGTAAATAGACTGAGTAAGTTTAATTTTTTAAAAATAAAAAAAATTATAGCTTTCAGATTCATTAATTTGAAACGTTTGCTTAACTATAGTTTCGATAGAGAAGTGAAAAATTATTTAGTAAAATATATCTCCCAATCACCAAACACAACAACAAAAAAAGATTGGGTTTTTAAAATGAATTAAAGTTTTGGGTCCCGGTCTCAGAGTTGAAAACTTCCATAGCAACAGATTTAAATTTTAAAAAATAAATAAAAATTATGAAATCGGGACCAATGCTTTCATAATGCAGAGCAATAAATTCCGAACCAGTTGATTTGTATAATTGCTTCCCTTCATAATATTATGTATTTTTGGAGTTGTCTCTCTCGCTTGCCAGATTTCCGAATATTTTTTTTTTAAGTTTTTTTTTTTTTACCAAGACGAACTTGGCACTAGTTAACTCTTTTCTCACGGCTCTTATCAGGGCATTTTTGGGTTGATAGTTTGTAAGTCTGTGTGTACAGTCTACAGTAAATAATCTTGTTATTTAGTTAGAGAGTACAGAAACCCAAACCTTGTCAGGCCAATTGTTTTGAGGATTTTTTTCTTTTCTTTTCATGACTCGAAATGTAATTCCATGGCAACATTAAGCATTCAAAACATAATATTACGAAAGCTAATATTTCTCCATAAATTGGTCCATTTATATCTTTGACTGAACATTTATCAATGTTAATTACGTTTTATGAGCCTGACCCAGAAGAAGGCTGATTGAAAAAGAAGGCTGATTGAAAAGGAAGGCTGATTGAGAAGAATGCTGATTGAGAAGAAGGCGGATTGAGAAGAAGGCTGATTGAGAAGAAGGCTGATTGAGAAGAAAGCTGATTGAGAAGAAGGCTGATTGAGAAAAAGGCTGATTGAGAAGAAGGTTGGTTGAAAAGAGGGCTGATTGAGAAGAAGGCTGATTGAGAAGAAGGCTGATTGATATGAATGCTGATTGAGAAGAAGGCTGACTGAGAAGAAGGCTGATTAAGAAGAAGGTTGATTAAGAAGAAGGCTGATTGAAATGAATGATGATTGAGAAGAAGGGTGATTGAGAAGAAGGGTGATTGAGAAGAAGGCTGATTGAGAAGAAGGTTGATTGAGAAGAAGGCTGATTGAGAAGAAGGCTGATTGAGAAAAATGCTGATTGAGATGAAGGCGATTGAAAAGGAAGGCTGATTGAGAAAAAGGCTGATTGAGAAGAAGGCTGAATGAGAAGGCTGAATGAGAAAAAGGCTGATTGAGAAGAAGGCTGATTGAGAAGAAGGCTGATTGAGAATAAGGCTGATTGAGAAGAAAGCGGATTGAGAAGAAGGTTGATTGAGAAGAAGGGTGATTGAGAAGAAGACTGATTGATATGAATGCTGATTGAGAAGAAGGCGGATTGAGAAGAATCCTGATTGGGAAGAATGCTGACTGAGATTAATGCTGAATGAGAAGAATGCTGACTGAGAAGAATCCTGATTTCAGCAGGAAGGCGGATTGAGAATAAGGATTATCAGTAAAGTTAGCTGGGCGGGGAGTCGGTTTTTTATGCATATCCAGAACGTAGGATTTAAGCCTCTTAAAGACAATTCCGATTGGCGGATCGACAGAGATTATCTGAAAGTCCCCAAGGGACCAGTCATCATATCTCTGGAACTTAACTTTAATAAACCAGTCAAACTTTCTCAGCGAACTCTTTCGCCAGCAGCTGATACTTTATGTCACATGTTTGAATAATTAAGTCATCTGTTACTACAGTTAGCTCACCTGTCACAACATTTAGCTCACCTGTCACAACATGTAGCTCACCTGTCATAATATTTAGCTCACATATCATAATATTTACCTCACCTGTCATAATATTTACCTCACCTGTCATAATATTTAACTCACCTGTCCTAATATTGACTCCACCTGTCATACTATTTAGCTCATATCCCAATATTTAAATTTGACTCATTGGTCACGACATTTAGCTCACCTGTCACAAAATTTAACTCACCTGTCAGAATAATTAATTCACCTTTAATGTTCTCTTTAAGATGCACGGCAGTTTAGAATTACCACGCATCAAAGTTCGTAAAATGTTGCACGAGAAACGGATGCTTTGCAACTTTTCACACCAGTTTTTTTTCTACTTTGCAAACGGACCATCGAACCTTGGAGGAACGATTTGTCACCATGTTTCTGTAATTCAATAATGAAAAACAAACTGAAAAATACAACAACAGCAATTTACCTTGTGAGTTTCCCTCCCTTGATGTGCTGTTCCTTGCTGTCATTCGGGCTGTTGTCTGGGTTCTTGTCTGGGCTGCCAAACTCAACAGTCTCAAGTTTGTACGACTTGCTCATTTCTAAATCTTCACTTTGTCACTCTTGTTTAAATTTAAAACACAAGAAAAGAAAGAAGTTAATATGTCATAAAGAAATACAACACAGAAATGCATACAGTATCAAGTGCTCGGTCGTGACCATCGTTAAACGCAAAGACCCTGCTGCTCAAAGTAATTCAGTCACATTTTTATGGAAATTGGTTTAAACCATGGATGTCTAAATTTGTTATTTTGTTTTTTTTTCCTCCCAAAGAGGGCCATATTCATTTAAGTGTTAATATGTTAGGGTCTGATTAAGATAATTACCAATTTTTTTTTTAAACATGACACAAATAACTGTGAACTGAACTGAACTGTCCCTTAACCCGACGCTGGGTCCTTGGGGCATCATTTAGCTGCACACTATCTCATGCCATGTGTCCCGGTTGTGAGCTTCCTTCTGGGAGTCACTAAATGACAGGCCGGTTCACTCTTTGATATTGTCCTCCCAACTTTTCCTTGGTCTGCCTCTTTTTCTTCTTCCCTGAACTGTTCCTTGCAATATCGTCTTTGAGAGACCTCCAGATCTTGTCACGTGTCCGTACCATCGTAATTTCCTCTTTCTAATTGAGGTGATAAGGTCCTCGTAAGGGCCAATGACAGCACTTATTTTATCGCGGACCGCTTCGTTCGTGATGTGCGACATGTAGGAGATGTTTAGTACCTTTCGAAAAATCTCATCTCTAGCGCATTAATTCTTCTTTGGAGGTCTGCGGTTAGCGTCCAAGCCTCACAACCATACAGGAAGACTGACATCGCCAAAGAGCGCATTAGTAATAACTTTACTTCACTAGTAATTTCTAATAAAATATGGAATTTATCAAGTCTTCATAAGTAGGATTTCCCATACAATCGTTATTTTCGAGACATTATAAATATTTTATTCAATTAAAAATTACTAAACTGGCCAAGGTATAGAATACAGCGTTGAACTATAACTAAAGCCAAAAATTATGTGTTAAATTGTTATTTCAATAACTGTCTGAAATATTAAGTACAACAATGCCACATTGAGATCCTTTTTGAGTAGGCAATTATTTTTTAAATGATGAAATTACGGTTTTGATTTTGGTAATCAGATGCCAGGAAAATTCATAAACATATTGGGACATAACAGCACATAACTTATTTAACTTTCTGTAATCCATATTTAAGTTGGCAAATAATAAAACGTCAACGATTATTGCCATCATTTGACGTCATCGTATTTTGCGCTCAAAACAACACATACTGATTTCTGCTTTTCTTAGAACGTCTACCTTGCAGAAAAAAATCCATGTCAAAATTTATAATTAAAATGAAGCCGCGGGCAAGTTAAAAGTTAAATTGGGGCTGCCTTTGGCCCACGGGCCGCACTTTGGACACCCTGATTTAACCTTTGACTCCTCCAAGCTTGCTGGGTTAAATTTACCGCATATATTTGAGAATACAAATTATATATCAGTTCACTAATTTACCGTATTCCAACACAAGCCAAACAACATGAGGGATTCATATTTAATGGAAAAATGCCTTTACTATTCATCGTCTCGATATTCATGTTTATATATATATATATATATATACATATATATATGCTGTTTAAGCATTGAAGTATGTGTTCAGTGTGTATCATTTACCTAGAAATGTGGTTCCAGGTTTAAAGTTTGCGGTGTTAACCTTTCGCTATTCATTAGAGAAATTTTGTTTTTTGTCCCCCACCCCATATTTGTCTTTGTCTCATAGGTCAACCAGAAGGTGGTCTATTGTCTCATTCATCAAACAAGCAGGTGGTCTATTGTCTGATTGGTCAACCAGCAGGTGGTCTATTGTCTCGTCAGTAGACTACCATGTGGTCTCTAAGTGTAGGTAAGCTTATGGAAATCGTTAGCAAACAGAATACTTGAGGAATCTTGCTCTACTATTGACTTTAAAAAAAAATTAAAAGGTTAATAATAAACACAATGTCAATCAACTTTTTTTAAATACAGGGTCGTTCAAAATTTTCTCACACAGCCAATCAACTTTTATGGAAATTTTTATTCGCACTGTCATTTCAGAGCTATTACCGAAGACCTTGGATGTAAGCTGCACCAGCTATGGAAATACGACCATCTCTATAGAGTCGCAACCAGTAGCACATTATACAGTTATCTACCAGAATAAATAGAGCTAATTACGGGTATGTGCTGTTTCACTGCGGGTTCGCAACACGGATGAAATTTAGTGGGAGGCAATTACTAAAATGTCTTTATTACGCCAGAAGTTCAGTTGAGCGCAACTTGCTGATATTGTGTTTGAAAATCCTACATTTTGAGGTCTATAGCCTCATCAGTCAGTCACCAGGTGAGTTATTGTCATATTAGCATGGACCTGGCATGAATATCTTCACCTAGAGATATATATTATATTAAATGCCACCAACCCCAAACACACACACACAAAAAAATAATTGAACTTAGAGAGATGTTGAACTTAACTGACTACTGTGAGTGTCTCTTCAAAAGTATCGATCGAAAACTGTAAGTCATTGGGCAGAACAAATATACAAAAATGGGAGTCAATAGGAAGAACAATTATACAAAAATGGGAGTCAATAGGAAGAACAATTATACAAAAATGGGAGTCAGTGGGCAGAACAACTATACAAAAAATGGGAGTCAGTGGGCATAACTAAAATGGGAGTCAGTGGGCAGAACAACTATACAAAAATGGGAGTCAGTGGGCAGAACAACTATACAAAAATGTGAGTCAGTGGGCAGAACAACTATACAAAAATGTGAGTCAGTGGGCAGAACAACTATACTAAAATGGGAGTCAGTGGGCAGAACAACTATACTAAAATGGGAGTCAGTGGGCAGAACAACTATACTAAAATTGGAGTCAGTGGGCAAAACAACTATACAAAATGGGAGTCAGTGGGGAGAACAACGATGCGAAAGAGAAAGTCAGTGGGGAGAACAACGATGCGAAACAGGAAGTCAGTGGGGAGAACAACGATACGAAAGAGAAAGTCAGTTGGGAGAACAACTATACAAAAGTATTTTTATCTCGCCAGGGGTTAACGCATGTCGTTAAGATCCGATAGTATTGCTTTCAGCTGTGTGGCACAGCTTGTTCACAGGGACTAAAACATCTCAGGTGTTAGAACTCGCATGGGAGTGCACGATTGTATGTTCATTTTATGTCGCGATCCCATATGATTTGATTTCTTTCTCGGCCTGCTCCTACTTTTCTACAATCTTATCTTATATGTTGAATATGCGCCTTCTTACTAACATTTATCCATGGTTTATGTCGTGTCTTGAATTAATATTAGAGTTTTGAAAGTTGCTGGTGTGTTAGTTTTCATGGTTTGTTCAAGCAATCCATTCCATGGCAAAATTTCAGACGGGAAGAAGGAATTGCATGTGTTTGTTCTTGAGTATGAAAGAGAAAATGCTCCAAATTTCAAATTCAGTGTAGCTCGCACTTTTCTCCGCTTCATTTTTTAAGCCATAGACTTGCTGGTGTGTGCGCTTGAAAAAGAGGGGAGGTTATTAAACATGTTTTTTTTTACCCACTACAAATATCTTTTCTGTTTCAGGTTTTGAGATAGATGTTTCGTGTGATGTGGTAACAATCTTCCAAAGTACCCATGTCGTCCCAAGGATCAATAGATTATACAACGTAAAACCCTTTGACTCTCCAGATATATAATCGGAGACTAAGTAATAGGCTTGTCAACGGGTACCAGGGAAACTGTTGCCGTGCAATTACACGGGTAGTATGACGGCGCCAGGGTACCCGAGAAAATGTTGCGGCACTTGCTGCAATTTCTATACAAACTATGCTCAAACTGTGGCCTGCGAGCCGCATGTGGTTATTTTGTGTTAACACTTCGGCAAGCAGAAAAATTATTTAATTAAAAAATTATGTTTGAAATATAAGCTGTGATGTACGTTAACGAGAAAACGCCTTAAAAGAAATTTCAGTCAACCGGATATAAATACGGTCATGAAAAACGTCATTGTATTTTGATTCACCTTTTTCTTTGAACATGAAACGAATATCATTTAAATCAAAAAAAGATTGCGGTTCTTTGAATTATTCAAAGGAAAAAAATAAACAGCACCGCTGAGTGGCTGTAAATGATAGAAATGACCTTGGCTTTGTAATACATGACGACTTAGAGTTAACGGTTGAGACGAGCCAATGTTATTTATCTAAGCCTCATTTCCTCACTCCCTCCTCCACTCCCATCCCTCAACATAACTTATTAAAACAGAAACCTAATGTATTTTTTAAAAAAAAACAACATATTTTGGTCGTTCAATTATTTTCAATGCAATAACAAAAATAAATTCTGGGTCAATTTAGTAGCTCATCCTAGTGTACATTAGCATTCAAGCTGTTTGGTTGGTATGACCTTACTGAACGTTACGTCATTGTTATTGACATTTTGTTTGAATGTTCAGTTTACTGTAGTATACGTTTATGAGTAGATCTATGACGAATGCATTTACAGCATAAATAAAAGTTTGCAGTGCATCAAAGTTCACAATAGTATGTTATTGGAAGCGTGCCATTAGCTACTGTGTGAAATGAGGTGCTTGGATGATGGCATTGTATAGCGGTCGTGACGGCGAAAATTATGTGGCGTTTCGAACCGGTATCCGGGTGCATGTTCAAAATTTTGGCGGATACCCGGCAGCTTTTATCAACAATATTGACAGGCCTTCCTTGTGGTCAATAACTAAAATACGTTTTGTCAAAGAAAAGATCGGTCCACCGTACAACGTTTTAATATGTGTTACACTATATTTCCAACATATTCAAATTATCTCCATCAAAAAGAAAAACAATATAAACAAACAAACAAACAAATAAACAAACCGTTATGCTGCAAGGCGTCCCGTAATCCGTCAGCCATAAAGACTCAAAGAGTACAGTCTCATATCCATAAACTCAAGTACGACTATAACCCACCAACCCCACCCAACCCAACACCCCCCTAAATACATTCAAATGAACGACACAAACATAACACACTGTGAAAGCAAACAAAACAAATTCCTAGTGACACTAGCGTCGTATTGTCGTAAGAGGAAAGTGACGCCAATCAATGAGAGGAGAGCCCACAGCTCATCTCAAGGGGAGGTAACACGTTAATCTTCAGGTTACAATTTTGTTGTTGTTGGCAGGTTCTCAAAAAAGGCCGTCCATACACCCCAAACGAACAACTGAAACTATTGGATGACATATAGAACGCAACTATCTTAATTAAGCAAGTTAATACTATAATAATTAAAGTCAATGAACGCAAATATTGTTTTTAGACCATTTTAGATACAACTGTGGCTGAGGAATGTGAAACCATTGCTGACATGCAAACTAATGTTATATATTGTAGTGATATGCACGTTAATTATGTATAAGTTGATGTTATGTATAGGAACCTAATGCACATTAATGATATATGCTGTGTTAATATGCCCCTTGATTATGTGCACAGCGATGTCCTACAAATTAATGACACATGAAGCGGTGATGTCAGAAGCTATGATATAAAGAGTGATGTCATGCGTAATGATGTTATGCACAATGATTTCACACACATTGGTGTCACACACACTGATGTAACACAAAATGATTTTATGCACAATGATTGTATGCACAATGATTTTATGCACAATGATTTTATGCACAATGATTTTATGCACAATGATTTTATGCACAACGATTTTATGCACACTGATTTTATGCACAATGATGGCACACACAAAGATGTCACACACAAAGATGTCACACACAAAGATTTCACACACAAAGATGTCACACAAAATGATGTCACACACAAAGATTTCACACACAAAGATGTCACACACAAAGATTTCACACACAAAGATGTCACACACAATGATGTCACACACAAAGATGATACACACAATGTTGGCACACACAAAGATGTCACACACAAAGATGTCACACACAATGATGTCACACACACACATTGTTTTTAGCACAAGGATGTCACACACAATGGTATCACACACAATGATTTCACACACAGTGATGTCACACACACTGTTTTTAGCACAATGATGTCACACACAATGATGTCACACACAATGGTATCACACACAATGATGGCACACACAATGATGTCACACACAATGATGTCATACACAATGATGGCACACACAATGATGGCACACACAATGATGGCACACACAATGATGTCACACACAAAGATGGCACACACAATGATGTCACACACAATGATGGCACACACAATGATGGCACACACAATGATGGCACATACAATGATGGCACACACAATGATGGCACACACAATGATGTCACATGCTCACAATCATGTCACATACAATCATGCGCATGTCAAACACAAACACACTGATGTTTTGCACAAGGATGTCACACACAATGGTATCACACACAATGATGACAAATTATGCACCGCTGCAGCTCATCCTTACCTATACATCTTAACATACAACATCCATACATTTACTTACACTGACTTAAGGTGTAGACCTCAGCTAAAAGCCACAGTCATCCAATCTTTGATTCGTCCCTAGCGAGTCCTGCCACTATAAACTAACAGATAAAGTGGCTAAACTCAAGTCAGCAGCTAGGGGAGGGTCCAACTCATGTCATCGTTTTTTTGTTTTTTTTTACATCAGTCATCCATTCTGTGTTCATTCAGTCATGACTGCATTGAAGTGCATACAAAGTTGAACGCGCAAGAGTACATGATCATTCTTTGAACTAAAAGGCCGAAACCTCCCAAATCACTCATGGTGACTTGTTCAAGATTATTACAAATCTATGAGTGCATGTATTCTTGAGTTTATACAGACTTTACTCCAAATGGCGAGGATGGGTATGACGGGGGAGTGGTGGTGGTTATGGAGGGTTAGAAAATAGGGGGTGGGGTGGGGTGGTGAGGGGTGGGTTAGAGATAAGGGTTGTTACCCGGAGTGGGGCTTGAAATGTGGTTAACGTGATCGGGGTTAATTTTAAAATTTTGTACCGGGTATAAAAATAAGCTGACAAAAGAATGTAAATATTGGTACGTTATTGCCGAATTTATATATTTACAAAAATAATTCAATTATGAAATTGTAAATTTAGTAAAATAGTCCGCGCTGTCAGTTATGGTAAGTAGCATAAATGTGTTAAAGATTGTTTAGACATCTTATCTTTTCTATTACAGATGCTCCTTCTATGCAGAACATTATTGCCTCCTACGCTTATCTATGTTTCATGTCAGTTCCAGCATTCTTATTAGAGTTTTAAATGTTGATTAAGTGTTGGTTTTCCTGGTTTCTTCAGGCTACCCATGGCACACCCGAATTCCGGACGGGAAAAAACGAGAATTTGTATGTGTTTGCTCTTGCATACGGAATAAGAAATGTGTGTTTTTTATCCTTGTGTCTATCTGGGGGTTGTATTAAGTTATCTTTGTGTTGTATTTCTAAATTAGGATGAATTGCCTTATGAATTATATCTACTTTACTATTGGTTCTTCTATCCTCTCGTGTTTCAAGGTTTAATGATGTAACTAAATCATGTCAGTTTTGAATATTCTCCAGTAATGAATCCGGCACCTCTTTTTAATTTTTTTTTCTAATTTATCAATGTTTTTACCACCAACAACTGTAATGAAAACTTGGGCCGGTATTATAGATCATTGACCTCAAGTGTCGAAATTATGTCTCCAACCACACACGAGCTCTGACTCAGCCCTGGTGAAATGTGTCTGCATTCTGTGGGTGGGGGGGGGGGGGTTGGGGGAGAAAATAATATCTGAAATTTGATTGGATTGAAGATTCCCACGAGGAATATCCAATGTTTACCAATGGTACCCCTAAAGTGTACCAGGCGTATTGGTAACAGTCTACCACCACACGTCATGACGTCACGCTGAGTTGACCTGTCAGCACTGGTCTCCCAACAAACAAACGAAAGTATTTGAATATCAAAAAGTGATCACGAGCAAACACTGTGATCCTTTCTACCAAAGTCTGATCTGAAGCTCCGCACTTAATACATCGTATCAGCCGTGTCATTTTCTTTTTTAAACGAGGGTTCTAAAATTTTGGTAACTTAACGAAAATCCTGAACGATAGTCCTATAACGCCGAACACTTATCAACCCAATCTTGAGAGGTTAAGTAAAATATTTTTAAAAAAGTTTAAGCGCTGTCCCCTGAGATAATTTTTACATCTATCAAGTAATATGTTGGAATATGTTTGAGCGCGTTTGATGACCCAGCAAGCAAAGTAGGTTTCTGCTGTACAACACCAGAAATCTGAGGCTTCCGTTATGCAGCATGTGATTATGAGGCTTCAATTAGACACAACCATTTATATGAGTCTTTGATTATACTACATACAAGGTATCGGCCTTCCATCATGTATGAGACTTCGTTTAGATAACATACGAGGCAAGCTTTGCGCCTATCTCATTACTTAAAATACTAGAATTACTCTTATGTCATGACGTCACGTGTTAGAGTTACTCTTATGTCATGACGTCACGACTTAGAGTTACTCTTATGTCATGACGTCACGTGTTAGAGTTACTCTTATGTCATGACGTCACGTGTTAGAATTACTCTTATGTCATGACGTCACGTGTTAGAGTTACTCTTATGCCATGACGTCACGTGTTAGAGTTACTCTTATGTCATGACGTCACGTGTTAGAGTTACTGTTATGTCATGACGTCACGTGTTAGAGTTACTCTTATGTCATGACGTCACGTGTTAGAATTACTCTTATGTCATGACGTCACGTGTTAGAGTTACTCTTATGTCATGACGTCAAATGTTAGTTTTACGCTTATTTCATGACGTCAAATGTTAGGGTTACGCTTATTTCATGACGTCAAATGTTAGTGTTACCCTTATGTCATGACGTCAAATGTTTGTGTTACCCATATTTCATGACGTCAGATGTTGATGTTGCCTTATGTCATGACGTCACATGCTAGTGATACCATCATGTTGTGACGTCACATCTTAGTGTTACCATTACGCCATGGCGTCACATGCTGAAATCTAACTCTATCAATACCCTCACATTCCAACATTTCATTCACCGACGTTCCTCAAATGAGATTGGCTGCGGATTAAATGAGCTCTCCTGTCAATGAAGATTAACTATTTAAACTGTACCGCAATATTTTGATGGCAACTTATCGGTTGACCTTTGACATTGACAGTGTGCACTTTGAGCTACTCGGCCATCCTCGTTCAGGGCAGGTTGGAAAAGGACGATATCCAAGTGCACTATCAGTTAATGATGTGTTCAGCCTAACAACATGTTGTTTATTAAAGCGGTCACGTTGATTCGATTGAAACAGGAAAACAGATAAGAGCGATCCTGCACGAAGTATGCCACTCGTTAATCCTCGAAGTTTGAGAAATCCTGTTCGGTGAAGGCGAAGGCCATGAATAAAATCTGCATTGACTTGTCTGTTGTTTGGACGAACCCCGCTAAGCAGACAATCGACAATCACAGTCAAAAGCTGATCAACTGAACTTGGCTATTTGTGTGTTGTTTTGATTGACATGTTGTTCTTGGTAGAAACTCAATGATTCGGAAACATTTTTTACACTATAGTCCGGATGATATATCATAAAATTCAAACGTTTTAAAAATAAAATGCCAAATTCCTTTAAAGTGGAACAACATCTATAAATAGGTTTAGATTTTAACTGCAAAAATAAGTGAGTCATAGCCTCGAACTGAATCTATGCACGCGACAGAACTGAACGAAAATATGAGTCGCATCAACAACTTTGGTGGAATGTTACAATTTTAACAGGACGTCTGTTTTGAGAACCACTGATCGATTGCATCATGTTTGTATTTTTCTTCTTCAGAATAAGCTGAAAGTTTGGCAGGGTTGTTTGATAGACTTGATTCACAATGTCTTATATTTTTTTAAATCTTATTGTCATTCAGGTCTATCCTACAATCCCGCGTTTGAGGATTCCCCCTTTTAATTTGCTTCGGCGCCAATAATGTGAGTGGCATTCATGTGAGCAGACGTGATCGCCATTTTGATAAAATGAATAAAAAGATATAAAAAGAGCGGGGATCTCAAATTGTTGAATGATGCAACCTTTCAAATAGCGCTGCTCGTGTTGATATGGTGTGTAATGTAATGACAACTGCATTGTCAGCTAAACAAGCATTCAGTTAGCTGCTGCAACCGTAAATATTTTTTTTATAGCTCAGTGAACAACTATAACTTTAGATGTTTACATTAATTTACCCTTTTATTATCAGTGATGAAATTACTTTGTTATAAAAATGTAGTAAAGACGATTCAAAAGTGAAGAATTTATTCTGAAATGCATCTAAATAAAATTCTGAAGTACTTTTTTTAAAGAAAAAATACCATGTTTATACTTTTATCAACATTTTTTTTTTTTTTGGTTGCATTAAAACATGAAACTTCAAGCTAAATGATATCGTTGCTATAACAGCTAATATATCATGAAAGTATTGAAAGCCCCCCCCCCTCCCCCTTCCACCAAGAAATAACCCGTAACACTCACGTATGGGCAGTATGCCAGAGAATGAAAACAAAGAAAAAAGCCGTAAGTCAAGTATCAAATTAGGAAACGTAATCCGGGGAAGACGAGTTGCCTACCTTTCATGTCCCACGTTCAGTGTCGACTGACCTAAGTTGAAGACATCGCTTATCAGAAGAACAGACAACAGTGGAGAAAAAAGTATATGTATAAAGAAACCAGTTTCAGGTTTGGTTGAAACTTCCGTTATTACAACTGAGATATGAATGAAAGTCAAAGTAAGACATTAAAGGCGGTGATTTGTAATATTTACTACAGTCAGTCCCCAATGAGCAATTTTATGTTAAGAATTATGAAGATGACTTGAATGGTGTGGTAGATTTCATTCAAATAATATGACAATCTGTTGGCCACAATGATTTCCTTTTAAATTCAAATATTATTTGAATTTTTATTTAAAACGTGTTTAGCATCCTCAATAACACGGGCAAAGCGCTTTAGAGATAGAAGATACAGTCGGATCTCAATAAGTCGAACTGAAGGGACTTGAAGAAAAATCGACTTACGGAGTTTTCATGTTAGGGAAAATGGCGTAATAGGCGCAGAATTTTGCCAGACCTAACAATTAATTCGATATAGGGAGGTATTCGACTTAAGGATTTTCAATTGTATCAGCATCAAGCAAATATTAATTAATAAAAAAAAATGCAAAACTAAATTCTAAAAGGGAAACAAAACGATGCATCCATGCATGATAAGAATCAACATATGAAATATTATGAACTTTTGAGTAGCTATTTGAGAGTTTCGTCCTTTCATCCTTAACTTACAATAAAGGAATTCAACGTCGGTGAAGTACGATTCTATAACCAATAGGCTTTAAAAATATATCTTGGAATCTTAGATGGCTATCTGTACGATCACGTCTAGATAAAACGTTCTTATAAAAAAGTAAACTGTCCACCGATTTCAACCATAGAGTAGTTATTATTAGTGCAAAGCCTCGAGACTTGTCTTAAAACTGTGCTGATGGCAGTAAGAAAGGGAGCAAACTTCCAGAGCCTCGAATATCCACCTGTCCTCTAAACTCAGGACAACCACTTGGTAAACCCTGTAGAAATAGCGCAAGAGATTATTAGTCTACAAGAGATTTGGATATGGTTGCGCTTTAAGATCAGATTTCATGAGGCATGAGGCATTTATTTCTGTAGACAGTACCTAAAGAGATGCCGTCTTTGTGGCAGAGCCGAAATGCATAATGGTTACACGTAGCACCAAATAAACTCCAGTCGAATAAATGTGCATCACATAATAAACTGAAAGAGTTGTGCATGACTATGAAAAAAAACATAAGTAAATAACTTTTGTGAGTGTATGAGATTAAATTATTCATATTATATATATAAATATATATATTTAGGGCTGCGGAAATTACCGATTAATTTCTCGATTAATCGGTAAAATTCTTTATCGATTAAAATTATTTTAATCGATAAAATATTGATTAAAATTAAATAAATGTTTTAAAATTCTTTTTCGATATATTAATAAATAATTAATAATTAATCATAGTTTGTTTTTTTAAAGTACAAACTTCTCCATTTAAAAAAGAGATTTCGAAAGTGTAAACTTTAAAATAACTTGTTTTATAAGGACAATGATATAAAAAAAAACCATTGTTTTTAATAAATTAACAATAACAAAATTTAAATTCATTGAAATTATATTGAACTACTTATATTTAAATATATCTCATAACAGTATTATATTTTTTAAAAATTGAATTAAATACTTAAGTTATGGGAATTTGGAAAAAACCCCAAAAAGGCACAAAAAGGAAAACAACATAGAGAAAAAAGTAATTATGAGGTCTTAGAAAAAAATCATAACTTTTGAACCACTTGGTCTAAAAAAATTATCTTTATGTTTATGTTAATCATCAAGCAATTTCTATACAACTGTATTAATTTTNTATATATATATATATATATATATATATATCTATATATATATATATTGACTGTATATAGATATACTATACTTAGTTTGAATACAGTATATATGCAGCAATCGTCTAATCGGGAAATGCCAATTTTTCTTCTTCTTTGTTGTGAAAGATCTGAGATAGACAGGATTAGCATTAAAATGTAATTTGAGAATTGACGAACTGTTAAAACCTTAACTCAGTCACTTTAATATTTATTAAGTTTACAGTTGCTTTAAAACTAATGAAACTGGCTTTCAACTTTCATTGAAGGATAGGATCAAAATCATTTCAGACATGCGAGAACAAATATTGTTTGAGAACCATTGACCCAACGGTTGAAGATCTAGAATGTAAACAAATAATTTGAAATCATTCAAACGGACATGAAATTCGACACCCCTCCACCCCTACCCCTTCATATCAATCACTTTTTTAAAATCGTTATCTTTTGATAAATATTAAGTTATTGACTATCGCTGATATCACTTTTATGATCAATAAATCCGTGGAGACAAGTGAAATGGTGTGTAAATATTATTGTCTGTGAATTGATTGTGTGAGATCAGGTACAAATATTATTGATTGTGATGGGCATCTATAAAGCTAATCATTTCTTGACAGCAGGTACAAGTACAAAAAAATTGAAATATTTATTGTGTACTAATGCCCATACAATTTAAGAAATCTATATTTAAAACAAAAACAATCATATCCAGTTTAAGTAGATTAAAGTCAGCGAAAAGTTAAACTTCTCCCTTTGAAATACCAATAATTTTTATTCCCAACTCCCAATTTTAATAATGCAAATCATACATTTTATTTGAGAAATATTATTTTGATAATTGAAGTTATAGTAAAATGTCAGCAAAAACCGAATCTATTTGATAAAAGATTTAGAATTTACATTTTAATGTCTGCAGAAACAAAGGCCCCATTATTTTATTATTCCTCAATCACTGTAAAACTTTTAGACCAAAAAAAAAAAATACATTTTAAAAAAAAAGTATTTTTATCTTTAATATCCATCAATAGGAATTACATTTAATTTTAAACACATTTTTCAAAAACAGTCTTCTAATATATTTCTTCGACAAGAATTGTTTATCTAATTTAGCTCATATGTCGACGTATGTAAATTTTGGGGGATTTGATTTTTTATTATTGTTCGCCAAGAGGAAAAAATATAAAAAAAGCTACAGACTTGTCCAAAGTTCACATAAATCATTACTGACCACTTTAAGGGGAAAGTGGTGGTAGATCAGACAATATCATTAAAAAAAAAACCAAAAAACCAGGTAGAGTACAGTGCTGTCCAACCCGCGGACCTGTCTAAAAATGGCCCGCCAAATCTTGGTACAATTTTTCTTTTCTTTTACAAAAAAGTTTTTGAAAAAATTAATAATTTGTGGGATTCAGTATTTTTGATATTTTTTTAGAGACACCGTGAGAACTGTGGCATTTTTAATAAGATGGGGTTGGGTGCGGCAAAAGAGGTTGGTGGTTTGATAGATTTATGTTCAGGGCGTGTCAAGTGGACAATTGGGAAACTTGGGGTAGCCTGAAATCCGATACAGCCGGATAGGGCAATCTTGAGATTCTCCATGTTGGTGTGGTCAGGGTGGGGTGAGGGCGGGGCAAAGGGTCGTTCAACGGCTTTGACTTGTAGCTACCTGGTCATCATAAGAATGCCAGTTTCGCCCAGGATTGGTTTTGATTACATTGATCACTAAAACGGCAAGTTCTGGAGGGAAGGTTAATAATAGAACAAGGATAATAAAAATGACACCTCAAGCGTCCTAGGGTTATTTGATACTCCCAGGTCACTGCAGAGGAATGTGAACAAGTTGAAATAAACCTAACTGGGTTCGGGGGAGGGGTGTGGATTGGTGGGGGGAATAAATGCCCATCCTTTATTTTTAAAAGGAAAAATACCAGTGGCTGGTATTTATTTCTAGAGTTTGACCCATTCTGGGACTATAACGCAGAATAAAAGTTGTGTTTGTGGTATCAGTGCACTTCACTAATGAAGAAGTTCTGAGAGATAACAGGAAAAGATTTTTGAAAGGACATTTGCTTCTAAAAAGAAAAAGCCAATATGGCGAGTAGGAAACGAAAAGTTACAGAAGAGAATAGTACTTTTAACTCTTCGTGGAAACTCGAATTTTTGATTTCTCTGTTTAATGAAAAGGAAAGTGTGTTTGATTTGTCAGGTTACTATTTCGACTATCAAAAAGGCAAATCTACAGAGACACCACAAGTCAGTGCATGCTGATTTTGGTAACGAATATCCGAAAGGAACAAAGCTGAGAGAAGACAAATTTAGTTCTTCAAAGAAGAATTTAAATGGCCAGCAAAATGTTTTCCGCCGGATTTTGAGCTCAAGTGATTGTGCTACTGAAGCGTCTTTTAAAATTAGCTGATTATTAGCAAAGAAACAAAAACCGTATATTGATGGTGAAACGGTTAAACTCGGTTTTCAAGAATGTGCTGATTCTTTATTTTCTGAGTTTAAAAACAAGGAGGAAATAAAGAAACAAATATCGTATCTTCAGGTTTCCCACCAGACTGTTGCAAAGCGTGTTGAAAGTATGTCCGGGAATATATTGGAGCAGTTGCTTGCGGATTTAAAAAACGCTTCTGGTTTCAGTCTGGCATTGGATGAATCATGTGATATTACTGACACGGTCCAACTTATAGTTTGGGTTAGGTTTGACAAGGGGCAGACATTTAAAGAAGAATTACTGACACTAATTCCATTAAAAAATACAACCCGTGGTGAGGATGTATATAAAGCACTGAAGGCATTTCTATTAAAGAACAACATCGATTTGAGGAAGCTTATTTCTGTTACAACGGATGGTACTCCAGCTATGATAGGAAGGAACGTTGGACTCATTGGTTTACTGACGGCTGATAATGATTTTCCAGACATTCAATCTTATCATTGCATAATTCGCCAGCAATCTCTTTCCTCAAAGTTGAAGGATGACAAATTGCAAAATGTTATGGATGTTGTGGTGAAAAGCGTTAATTTTATTAGAGCTAATCCATTAAATCCCAGGCAGTTTAAGACTTTGTCAGAAGATTATGATAAAAATTTCGGGGATTTTATTCTTCATACTGATGTTCGTTGGCTGAGCAAAGGAAAAGTTCTGTCACGATTTTGGAACCTAATTGACGAAGTAAAACTTTTTCTAAGGTCTAAAAAGAAGGAAGATTTGTTAAATTATATAGAATTACCTGATTTTTTTTGTAAAATTAGCATTTCTAACTGACATCACGGATCATCTGAATAAATTAAATTTAAAATTGCAAGGACGTTTTCAAATCTTACCAACGCTGATGAGAGAAATAAGTATTTTTTAATCCAAGCTCGATTTTTTCATCACCCAACTAAATCAAATTTTACTCACTTCCCAGCTCTTGCCAAGGCTGCTCAACAACTTCCAGAGTTTGTCACAAATGAGCGGTTCTATCTTTTATTAGAAAAGTTGAAGCTGGATTTCACAGATCGATTTAAAGATATTCGAAATCTTACACCTGTTTTGCTTTTTGTAGAAAATCCTAAACTAGTGATGTTTCTAATGTAGCTTCGAAAATGACATTATTAGGAGCAGATGAAGGTGCAGTGCAGCTTGAAATCGTTGAATTTCAGCATAACATGCCACTTTGTGATAAATATACGAATTCGTCACCAACTGAATTCTGGATGACTTATGTTTCTGCAGACGAATTTCCACAAGTATCAAAAAGTTGTAGAAAAATATTAATCATGTTTGGGAGTACCTACGTCTGTGAAGCTGGATTCTCCGTCATGAATAATATAAAATATAAAAAACGAAACGCTTTGACTGATGAGCATTTGGAAAACTTAATAAGAGCAGCAGTTACAGAATACGAACCCCAAATTAGGAAAATAGCAAGTACAGTTCGAAGCCAAATATCCCATTAGAGATGTGTAACAGTTTTTTTATTTTAAAAAATTTCGTATTGACGAGGAGACAAAGTTCATAAGGTAGGAAGTATTTATACATTAAATAATTTTCTTTAGACATTAATTGCGGCCCCCGGCCTCTTAGGGGGAAAAAATTTGGCCCGCGGGGTCAAAAAGGTTGGACAGCACTGAGGTAGAGTGAGCTTCGAATGCAATCCAATAAAAATTCACCCTACCACATATACATACATTTACAGAATTCTTTCAGTCCATTTCTGTTATGGTGAAGCTATATATATATATATATATATATATGAATTTTAGCGATTTTCAGAAAGAATTAATATCAATATGGTGTAAATTCAGAGAAACAGGGTTATGAAGTAAAAAGAAATCTACCTATATAATTATAATATGAACAATATACTGTATTAGTCATGTGTTTTTCTTATAAAACGAGCTACATCTTTCATTTTAAGTTTTGCTAGCGAAAGTTTCGATAAGATAACAAGAAATCGTGGATTAAATGAAAATCTATTTTAAAATGTTCCACTGATAGTAGACATTGTCTTTTGAAAAGAAAAAAATAATAATTTATTTTAAAAAAGTTTGTTTGACAAAAGATTTGTAAATTCTTATTTCCCTTTCAATGTAAAATTTTGAGCATTATCTTAAAAATCTGTCTCATTTTTTACATCAAAGGTTTAAGATGATCGTCTCGTTGATTTACAGTATTGAATGCTTTTAAAAAACACACTGAAACACATTAATTATAGGCGATAATACAATCAAAAGTTATTAATTTCTAGGATTCTTTTTTTTACAGCAAGATAATATATTATCATATTTTCAAAATTAAAAAACATATATTAAGAAATACGTTATATTTTTTTAAAGTAAAAGAATTTCTTTACATTTACACAAAAAATAAATTAATAACTAAATAAATTAATAAATAAAAATAAATGGTCCTTAAGAGCCAGAATTTTTCATTCGTTCTGTAAATATATTTTCAAAAAATGACTTTTCTGCATTCATACCTATTTTCACATCTTTACAAGTCTCATAATTCAAAACACATTTTTTTAAAAACCCGAAGAAAAAAAAACAAAAAAAAACAACAACAAACAAACAAACAAACAACCCCCCCCCCCCACACACACAAAAAAACCCACAAGTTTTTCACTATCAATCCTTTACGTACGAGACATAACTATAAGGATGTTTATTATAATATGCAGGGCAAAACAATCCGAAAATACAAAATTCAAGTTATGTCTCTTAAAACGTGTTTAATATAATGCGCACCGATCGTGAATATATTTTTAAAAAGTAATGTCAATGTAATGCGCACCTCATTGCGCGACATGAAGGGTTGTTGAAAAAATACGCAACCACGACACTATCTAAAAATTAACAAGATAAATAGAGATTAATAAATTAATTTAAAAGCTCAGTAATGTAAATTAATTACTGTCTATTCGATCGATCTGAAATTTTGGTACATCATTTTTATCATCGGCATGAGTCTGCCTGCAAAATTTTAGCTCGCTAGCTTACGAGAAAGTAGTTTTAAAGTCGATCCAAAGTTTTTCGGCAAGCAAGCACGCACGCACTGTCGCACGCAGGGGCTCAGACACCACAAGTAAATATAAAGGATTTTTAAAAAATTTAGTCAGAAGACAAAAGCATTAGTGGAATCCAGTCGGGCGATAAGAAACCCCAAATGATCAAGTCATTACAAAATATACTCTGTGAAGTTTTAATTTTAAAAAATAATTAAAAATAAAGAATTGTTTTCACGCTAGGCTATAACGTCTAAGTTTAGATAATTTAACTCATTGACCGGTGGTCGAACATTGCGACCCTGGACGATTCGACCCCGGATGGTTCGACCCTGCTAGTTCGGCCACAGGACGTTTCGTCTCCAGGACGTTTCGAACCCGGATGATTCGATCCCGGGCGATTCGACTACAAACGGTACGACCACAGGACGTTTGGACCCAGGGCGTTTTGACCCCGGAAGTTTCTACCCTTTCGTATCTACACTGTGAATTTTTTTTATTTATCCTTTGTTATTTTATTACTATTATTATTTGTAATTATTTTTTGGTATATTATGAATTTTAAATTAAAAACAGAATCTAAACTGCTATCCAGAACACACTTAAAAAGGACCTAATTTATAATAGAGTTTTAAAGATGTATATATTCAAGTGATCCAGGTCTTTCAAATAGATCGACCAATTTGTGGCTATTACACGGCTAGTTAGTTGCTAACACCCTTTAGAAATGGGCAAAAGGTGCAACTGTTTGGAACAAAGCACTAGAACATCCCCCTTTTTTCCTTAAAACAACAGTACCAAATAAGTTAGATCATTCAGTCCTCTTCAACGTCACTTCTGGTATCTCCGTGAGGGCTTAAAGATGTAACTTGTCAAATTGTAGTGCTACTTTATCACTTGTTAGTTACCCTATAAGATTATCGAGAACTGTGGAACAGCAAAAAAACATAAATAAAGAACACAGTCCCCGGCGAGAATGGCATGAATAAACATGTACAAGTTACGTCAGAGTAAACAAAGTTTAATGCAGGATTCAAAAGAGAAAATGTAATCCAATTTATTTTATAACCTTTCCCTCCCTCNNCGTTCCCCGTTGCCACACTTCGTCACAAAAACTTAGACCCCCCTCCTTTTAAATATGACATCACAAAGATGAGGACCCCACCACTCTAAAAGTGGTATTTTTCTCTTTTAAAATGAGCGTGTTTCAAGTCACTTTTTTGTAATACTACTAGATCTATGTATTTAGTGTAAGGCTGCACGTTAATATCGTAAAACGCGTGAATCCTTGTAAAACGCGATGAAATGAGTAGTAAGAAATTGAATATTTAAGTGGAACTTTGATTTAGAGTTGCGTGTTTTGACGTGACGTCATAATTCTTAAATTTGCCCTCTCCCCTCCGTCACAAATGTGGGGACCCCCCTCTCCCCGTGACGTCAGTTACGGACGGCCTCCTACTTGTGTTTAGGCAGAGGTGTATCTTTCTAATTTGTGCGAATCTTTTTGAGCGTAGCATCTAAGCATAGGGATCTGATTCACACAATTCAAGGCCCGTCAAGATTTTACTTAGTACGATTCTAAGAAAATGTAATAAATTTTGCAATAAAACATATAAAAACGCGATTTCCATACTTTTAGTTTTTACAATCACTCAGACAGGTCGGAATCAGTGGAGATATCAAAATCTCCCCCCCTCCCCTTTCCCAGCTTGCATTCAACTTTTTGCCTCATTAAGCCTAATTATAAGGCTAAACTCGTGCGATTCTCTTAAGTTATTTGAGCGAGGTTGAATTTTGTTTTGATTTTCATAGAATTGTGACACACGTTAGAAAATTCACGGGTTTATTATTTTTTTACTTCATTTTGTATTGTTAAAAGATGTTACATCAATTAGGGTGGCTTTTTTTATTGCTTTCCACAGTGAATACAAAGAAATGATTCACTGCGACGGAGCGCAGCGGCGTAGCAAGGGTATGTGCCATCCGGGGCAAAACCCGAATTTTTATGTTACATCTAAGCATCGGATTTAAAAATAGACTATTAATAAATAACAATGATACGTTGTTGTCAAGGAAAACAAAACTAAGTGGCAAGAAGATCTTGTTAGAATTGTTCACATTATTAAATCTTGGCAAAATTCAATGTGACTTTTTGAAGTCACAGATTGGACGCTACTGTTGAAAATAAAAGCATTTGCTTGAAAACTACGATCTATCACTCCGATAACATCGTTTGAATAATGGTAAAAAAAATAGGTTCAACTCAAATTGAAACTGAGATTGTAGCAATTTTTAGGAGATACAGTTCACGATAAATTTATCTTTCAGAAACAAGATACCAATTATTGTTCAAGGTATTCGATAGATTTTTATATTTTTCCCATTAGGACCAAACAAACCCTTCCTACCCTTGCCCGCCCATTGTACGTCTCGAGATAGGAGCTCTGCGGTTGATTGATCAACGTTCATTTGCGTTGATCTGGTTTCTTCGCGTTTCTCTTTGTGCCTGTTCTTTTCCCCTTTTTTTGCGAACATGACCACCGCTTCACATATATTTCATGGAAACAATGCTTCATTCACTGCATCAGATTCAAATTTACTTTTTACCTTTACGCGGTGACAAATCCCTTTAGAGTAGTAGCCTTTGCAATAACAATAAGGTACAGGGACAAACTTTCAAAACGATAAGCTTCTATCTAACAAAACCGGTCTTCAATCACGGACAGTTCTATGTAATTCTCTCTCTAAGAGTTCCATCTTTTTAACTCACTAAACTATGATCGATTCTGCAGGGTATGAGAGAGCCGTCTATTAGTAAAAAAAAATTGATTAAAAAAGTAGACGTACTAAAGATTTTATTGAATTAAAAGCAAATCTGCAAAAAAAGATATCTGAAATGATTTTAAATAATTAATGATAATGCTAACATAATTTATTACAGACGCCCAACGTGTGTTACTCCTTCTTCGTGGCTTGAAATAATACATGAGTTCAAGAGAGATGAAAAAAAAAAAAACCTCAATGTGAATTCTCGCTCAAATAGTTCATTAAATCTAATTTGTTTACATGGTACTCCAACTGAAACAAACTCTCTATTTAGTTCACTGGAATGTTGTTTCGCAGTCTTTTCGCGTATTAAAAATACCAATACCTCTTGATTTATTCAAGTTTACTAAGCTATCTAGGCTCGAATTTACCCTGTCTAAAATATTATATTTTTTCGAAAATTTCTTATATGTTTTAAGTAATGCAAAGTGTTAAAGTAGCTTCTTTAAATTCAGTTAATGAAAACTTAATTATGATCAATGATGAATGCACCAAGATTGAGTAATTTATTGCTATTTTTGCTATTGAGCAGTGCATGGCTGACAACATTCATACATTAAAGGTTTAGTCAAATAGAAAACTTCAACTTTAATCAAGAAATAAAGATTTTATTTTTAGATCTAACACTAACATAAAAATGTTTAGTCTACTTATTCTTTCTTTTTTTTTTTTTAACAAAATCTTTTTATAACTTTTATAGTCTTGGGAGGGGGGTGGGGTGTGGTTATTCGGGTTTGCCCTGGGCGGAACATACCCACACTACGCCGCTGATTTGTCCCCTTGCCCCCCCCCCCCCTCCGCTACGCGACTGACGGAGCGCTGTTGTCTTTGTTTGGAATAAATCTGAATTTCTAATATTCAGAATCGTGTTGACGTGATTTTGCCGTACGCCTGGTTTATTTTCTATGGGGCGGCATAAATCAGTTTATCCACACTGTTACCATCTGATCTGCATGACATGCTCTTCTTCATATGAATGAATGTGTTTTAAATATTTACACAGCCGCCAGGCAGGGATGTGCAAAAAAAAAATAATAATAATAAAAAAAAAAAAAAGAATAGCCTTTTATTTTCTAAAGAAAATCTATTTTAAAAATGATTTGAAAATTGAATGATATGAGTAAGTTCTTAACACTCAACAATTATTATTTGAACATAATTTACTTTTAGACCAACTATCATTAGCTGGACAATGCGTGAACGAGAATTTAAGAAGCATGGTTAAGACGTGTGACTTGATAAATAGTTATTCGCATGTATGCACGAACAGAGAACATCTCTAAGAACTAAGCAATGATTAATCCCAAATGCTTTTTTTTTTTTTTTTGCAAGCCTCTCTAAATCGGGGTAAAGTTCCCCTGATTGGAAATTAGCTAACGTAACTCCATAGCAGAATAGTTAACCACCTTGACAAATATAATGTTCTAGGACCACATCAACATGGTTTTAGAAAAAAACAGATCATGTGAAACAAAATTAATTGGTTTGATAAACATCTGTCAAAAGGCTTAGTTAATATTGATCAAATAGATAGAATATTACTAGACTTCTCAAAAGAATTTGACGAAGTTCACCACTTAAGTTTACTCAAAAAACTTAACTACTTTGGAATCTAAGGTCCCGTACATCAGTGCTTCTCGAAGTGGTGGCCCGTTGACCATACGCCGCCGATTTGCGGAAGTTATCAAGAAATGTAAAATATATCTAATTATAATTCCTAAGTGTTCCTTCAGTAAGAGAACCAACAAGAGAAATATCAAATTGTCTAATCACCTGTGATCTCACCGTAGTTTTATTTTTTTTCTTTCGGCTCGCTTATTGTCATGTCTGTTGTAACAACCACTGTAAATAATTATTAACTTTGATAGAGTGCTGCAGTAAATCCCTTTTGAAAAAAATATCTGATGATATGGCACAATTTAGATATATATTATTTCCCGACACATCTTAAATTACCCAACTTTGCAACCCTCAGTGATTCACTTTATTTTTTATTTTTTTTTCTGACCTAGTTAAAGGGAACTCCTCATTTTTTTTTACGCATCACATTTGAACTTTCAATAAACCAACTATTTTGATTGGTTATAGCTGTGGAAATTACCATAGTTTGAATCCCAGCAGTCATCTCGTGGACTTTCCTGCAGTCATGACGTGGACCCCTGCAGTTATCTCATTTACCCTCTTCAGTCATCTCATGGACCCCTACAGTCATCTCATGGACCCCTTTCAGTCATCTCATGGACCCCTTTCAGTCATTTTGTGGACTCCCAGTAGTATATTTTGAGAACCTCTGCCGTAGAGGACAACTAAATTCTGTCCTCTCCCCCACCCCCCTTTTTACATCCTTCCTCATTTCCATGAAAACAATTGTCTTGAAGAAACTCCAGGATTACGTATCTATATTTTCTATCATATTATATTTGATCTGTATATTTTGCTGTTATTTCTAGTGTAAATACATGACATTATGATATAGTACACAAGTGCGCAACTTGCGGCCGTGGAAGCGAGAAGTGCGGCTGTGGAAATCTGTTTAAATTATAATAACCTGTGGCTGTCAGATATTTACAATTTGGCAATATATTATGTAAAATTGTACATCAATTCTCGAATATTCATTTACACTCTTAAGCACTTGTTATTGTGAAACAAATTTCGACTCCGGCAGCTGTAGCGTTAGCCGAAGTGTGTGGCACTCATATACATTCATTGTAGCTAATGAGGGCCGGCCATGAAGTTTAACATCCTAGAATTGAAGTGCACCTAAACAATGTGATGCACACATCCGCTGTATCGTGCTTGCTGTGTATAACAGTGTAACACGTCGGTCACTTTAGTAGCTGCTATAGTACACACAAATACCCAGTGTCTATCATTTCCCACAACTCACCGCTTTAATCGAGAGCCATGAAATAAGATAAGGTAAAATTTTGACTACGTCCTTTTCAGGCATCCTCAAAGCTCTGTTGTTGGAATTCGCAGACAGTTTTCAGGATTTCGACAAGATCTAAGAAAATATGAGACTTGTTGCGTTTCCACATTTGGTTGAGACAGCGAGTGCGCCGTTGGGTGTCCAAATGGTACTGATCGAACTTTAATAAAAAATAATGTGCAACTCGTTAAGAAATCCGAGGACAAAAAGGATCTACGGGAGATATGGAAAGTAGCTGTGGAGTATCCAAAGCTTCGCGAAATAGCAAGAAACACTCTAGTGCTGTTTGGAAGCACTTATATGTGGGAAGCTTCATTTTCACGAATGAATTATCTCAAGAACAAATATCGAACACGACTGGTGTACACCAATCTGACGTCTGGAATACAACTGATGATCTCCAGCAAGTGCCCGGACTCTCCAAGAGCAATGCAGCCACTAATTTCAGGACTCTGGACTGCTAATTTACATGGACAGTGTACGCAAAGACTATATCACTTATTCAATTATTTTGTTCTCAGTGTATTAATGCCACTTAAAAATATCCTTAAGCTGTACGTGTGTGACATGATGTTAGGACACTGATATGTTTTTATGACAATGTTCAATATAGTAGAAATATAAGAGAATATCGATTGAAATGTTTTTGTTTGTAGTGAAGCACTGTGTCTGCCTACAATACACTATGGTGATGTCATTATTATCTCTCGTGGACTATTACGAGAGGTACATGTTTTATAGTGATAGGTCCTTTTCCAGTGAAAATTTGTTGGCGGCCGTAGCAAAAATAATTTTTTTTTTATGCGGCCGTCAATGGCCAAAAAGTTGCGCACTCCTGATATAGTAGGATCTCAGTGTCGCCTAGTTAAACTATCACGAGTGTACGTTCTAGCAAAGATTTCATCAGTGGCTAAGGTAATGTAGGGATTTGAGGGGCCCTGGGGGCTTGCCCTCTTTGGGTAACCCTACATACCGGTAAATGGCGGTGGTATAATATTTAATGTTTAAAAAGTCTGACACTCCTTTGGGGCCCCCTCAAGTATTTCGAATTTTGAACCTTCTCCCCTCCCCTAGCTACGCCCCTGGATTTCATTTCGGATTTGAGAAGATATTTATCCGTCTTAAATCATCTGAAAAGACGCTAAACTTAAGAGACGCAAGAGAGAACCTCTGTCAGAACCACGAGAAAGCGTTGTTTATAGATGTCTTCCTTTTGTTCAGTGGACCACCATTTATCATTGTCTCCTGGCCCACAGATAACCACCCAAGATATATGTGTTCACGGTTATCTGTTCTTGACTTTGATCCGGGGAGTGTAGTATGCATACCTCCATACATGAACACAATGTGTTCACATTATGTTGTAACTATGAACACATATACACAACACGTACATACTATGTACCTTTACAACTAGCATTGACAACCAGAGAGTACAGTAATGTCATAAAAAACGTGAAACCGCTTGATGGCATGGAATACGTAAGTAAATAGATCTACAACATTTTGTCAAGAAAACACGCAAATTGCTACTAGGATTTTTATGTATTATTAGAAATCCATGAAATAAGGATTCTAATATTTTGATATGGATGGCAAACCTTTTTATTTATTCTTTAAATTTAAAAAAAAACAACTTAATATTTACAACCACACGGGGAAACGTAGAATGAGAAGTAATTATATTTTTTTAAGGAAACAATTTTTCATGTGACTTTTATTTATTTACTTTGTACACTTCTATAGCGCACACTTCAGCCTACGGGTGTAGTTTTGATGTCCCAACCATGTCTGCGCTGACTTCACGTCCCACCATGGCAACAGTTGATGGCAGGACGATCTTACAACCACAATGACATCATTGGAGGGCAGGAAATCTATCTTTGTTCTTTGAAGAGAGAACAACAATCGCTGGTGGCCGCTGTCATTAAACTGCAAGGAGCAAATAACTCTCTGAAAATCTAGGCGTTCTACAAGTCACAAACCATGTAGTGTAGATATGACACCGACTGTAACTGTGTCAACAAAAAGTAAATAACTTCAAATGTAACACACAGATCTCCACTTCTGCTCGTCATGGGGGTAAAACTGTAAACTGTGTGATCTTAGGCATGTTTGTGTGTTTCTGGTTTGTCATTTTTAAAAGTTAAAATACTACAACAGAAGATTTTGAAATAGCTCTCTTGCCTTCGGTCGTAGCACGGGGCAGTGTTCAATACCCAAGATAAAAACATTTTAAGGTTTTTTTTCTCAACTGAATTGTTCGCAAACCGAGATAGCGATGTACTTCTAAATGTGTACGGTATAGGCACAGCACAAGACCCCCTCTCCCTCCCCCTCCCCCCAACCACCACAAATGCAAATGTAATCACCATTTACACTTAGACACAAGCAACAAACCAACCACATATTCTAAGCAACCAACTCATAACTTAGAAAACAAAACAAACAAGCAAAAAGACCCACAGCCTCACACATACACAACAAAACAGTCACAGAAGCAGCGGTGCTTCAGCTTTGAAATGAAAACAGTTGAAAAGAGTCCAAATCCTGGCCGGAGCAAGTCAACATACACAGGGGCCACCCGACTAGCGCGTGAACACCGCCAGGGAAACTTTGAGACCTGCTATCTGACTGCGTGATGAAAGCGTGACCCATGAAGGTGTTAGATTGGTCCTTATTGCGTCACCTACCACCAAGTGATTGAGAGAAGACTGAAACATGTGAACCTAAGGTACCGGCCTTGATAAAATTTGGTCTTGTGGGTTGGGAGGTGGGGGCAGTTGTGTGGCAGGGAAGTTAAAAATTGCATAGAAAATGACGCCAATTTTCTTTTATTAATGAGTTTAAGTTTTTCGGCGTGAAAGCATGGGCTATTTACTTGGAATAGTATTTCCAATATTTCTATAAATTTAATTGATGAAAGTTGCTGCAATCCGAGTGAACCATGTAGTCCTTAGAATAGTTTCATGTTTGTAAACAGATCTCTTCCGTGGAAAACAGTCTCAAGATAAATAACTGAACCTTTCCAAAATGTTGACGATCTTATCGGGTCAAATATTGGGGCACCTAGAACCCTGTGACACCAAGTCCACCCGCAACAATCTTATAAGGGTTTAAAAAATTTTTTTTAATATGGTTAAATTGGGAAACCCAAATATTGATATACCCCATATTCCAGAAAAGAAAAAAAGGAAACCCAGAAACTTTGAGGAAAGACGCTATCTTGAACGGCGCTAAAAGTCCTGTCAATAAATGTAGAATAAAAGGAATTTTTTTAATGAGATTAAAATTTAAGTGTTAAAATAGGGCTGACAAAATTAACGATTAATTAATCGATTAATCGTTAATTTAATCGATTAAAATTTGATTCAAATTTAATAATTTTGGTAATTTATTGTTTCAATTATTTAATTTTTTTTTACTTACATACTTTTCCCTTGCATTGTTATTTATTTAGACGTGCAAGCGTAAACAAAAAGGTTTTTATTTCTTATACCTTGCATGGCAGAACAGAACGAATTTTGCCTTCACAAAATTTGGTAGGCATGTAATTACCGCGACGGAACCGATTTCACGAAATAATAATTCACGACTTAACGGGAACTATATCTGCGTCATATAAAATATAATTAATTGAAAATATATTGATTAATCGATGAACTTTTACAGATTAATCGAACACAACTTTTTACTCAATACCAGTCCTAGGTTTAACTTGACCTCAAAACTTATACAGGTAAATTTTGAAGATTTTATTACGTTGTTAAATATATTGTCAGATCATGATTACGGGCCATAGAGTTATTGAGAATAGCAACAGTAAATTAATTCATCAGCAAAATATGAATAAATAAAATGATTCCGTTCAGATATGGCCAAGAAATATTTCATTCATGGGCGTCGCTAGGAATTTTTCCAGGGGGGGGGGGCGAAAAAAATCACGTTTTTTAATTTCCAAACATGACGTCACGCACCTATGGGGAGGGGGGTCCCCAACTTTGTGACGAAGGGGAGTTTAAGAATTGTGACGTCACGTCATAACACGCTACTATAAGCCAAAGTTCCACCTTAATATTCGATTTCTTACTATCTATTTTATTACGTTTTGCACGGATTACCGCGTGTTACGATATCAGAGTATAGCCTTACACTATATACATACTAAAATAACAATAAAGTGTTTTGAAACATGCTATTTTCAAATAGACAACACCACCTAAAGGTGGAGTGTCACAGCTTTTTGACGTCATATTGTGGGGTGGGGGTCTTTTGTAACGAAGTGTGACTAGGGGGAGGGGGTGGGTTAATAATCGGCCAAAATTACGTGACGTCAATTATGGACTGCTCCTAATTGACAATTCTATAGAGGTTTAATTTTCAATTAAATTTGAGTTTAAGTATAACATCAGTGCGCAAAAAGTCTTAGAGATTAATAAGACTCACAAAGTAGCGCTGTAATATCAAAAAGAAAACTTATATTAAAGCATTTAATAACAAAAAACGTAAGTTCTCAAAAGAAAATTAAATTTTGCTCTGAAATAATATACGTGTAGAAACTGCAGGATTGCCAAAGGTGGATAGAAAATTATTTACAGGCTTTAAAAAAAGCAAACAAAAGAAGTGAAATCGTGGGATTCCGAAATACCGTTATTAGAAGATTTTGGGGCGTCTGCAGCATCTGACTTATCATTGGCATTGAGGGCAAGTACAAGTCGACAGCCAGACACAGCTGAGGCTACTGTTTCTAATTTGATTATCGCTGACACTTATTCATTTTCTAAATTGAATATTGGAAGGTATGTCTGGACGGTTGGACAAGAATAGCTCCCCCCCCCCTGTATACGCACTTGCGTATTTTTGCTAAAAATGTGACAGAAATTTTATTTATAACAGTTATAATTGCAGATATAATTCTTTTTTTTATATGTGTACACTGTCTTCAATGTAATTAACTTGCGGGGACTTTAGTTCAGTTTTATGGTAAAAAAATTATGACATCTTTCTCAAATGTAGGGGGGGCAAATGCCCCCTGCCCCCCCCCCCTGTATACGCCCATGATTTCATTGGATTATTTTTCCAAATGTCAGACCACAGCAAGTAGTGACGTTTATTATTATTTTTTTTGTTTTTTGTTGCCGTTTAAAATTATCATAATTTATTCAGTGGTTGTCAACGCGTGGTTCATTTCGCCAACAAAGACTTTGACTATGCAACACTCTATGACGTCAAAGGGCGGACTAAGCTTGATTTAGTGTATGCTGTGTAGATGTTCGTGTTAACATCATGTGTTGATAAGCTCTGCTAGGAGATGAGATATACATATTAATAGAAGATTGACACGACACACGCATTTATATAATACTAATAAGCAACGAACTTTCTTTAATGTTAGCGTATACGTTGAACACGACAAGAGGCCATCCATAAATGACGTCACGCAATTTTGGCTGATTTTTACTCCCCCTCCCTTTCTCCCCCTCGTCACAAAAACTTGGGCCCCCTCAAATAAGACGCCACAAAGCTGTGACCCAACCCACTCTTAAAGTAGTATTTTCTTTTTAAAAGTGAGCATGTTTCAAATCATTTTACTATCTTCTAAGTATTATTTAGTGAAAGGCTGCACCCTAAGATCGTAACACGCGTGATTCCAATAAAATAAGTTATACAATAAATAGTAAGAAATTGAATATATGTAAATGGAAATTTTATTTAAGGTAACGTGTTTTTCATGTGACCTCACAATTCGTAAACTCCCCCTTTCCCACGTCACACTTTGTCACAAATGCGGGACCCCCCCCCCCCCACTTTCCTAGGTGCGTGACGTCATTTATGGATGCCCCCATGGTCAAAGCACGACGGTCAAGCCACGTTTCGGAGTACTCTGTGAATACTTAAATCGATGATGTTCTAAATTTTTGCAAGGAGTGCTGTATTCCATTTAGTAAAATAAAAAGCCCGTAAAAAAACAAGTTTTTTACTATAAATCCTTTATATATGATACATAACTATTGTATAAGGTTGTTCATTATAAAACGCAGGGCAAAACAATACGAAAATACAATTTAATACAAAATTCCAGTGATGTCTCGTAAAACTTATTTAATATAATGCGCACCCATCATGAATATATTTTTAAAAAGTATTGCCAATATAATGCGCACCTTATTGCGCGACAGGAAAGGTTGTTGAATATAATACGCACCACAAAACTCTTATCTAAAAAATTAATATGATACATAGAGATAAATAAAATAATTTTAAAATTCAATATTTCAATTTCTACTGTCCATCCGATAGATCTGGAATTTTTTACTCATTATGATAAACATCGGCATGAGTCTGCCTGCAAAATTTCAGCTCGCTAGCTTACGAGAAAGTTGGTTGAAATCGATCCAAAGTTTTTGCGGCAAGCAAGCACGCACACACGGTCGTACGCATGGGCTCAGACACAAGTTAATTGAAAGGATTTTATTATGCGAGCGGCCGGATTAAAATGATAAACAAAAATGACATACGCGGAGACAGATTTAATACTTTAAAAAAAATTAAATGATTTTGTTTGTTTTATTTTTAAATTTGTAAGAGTTACATTGTTGTTTTTTAAGGTATGGGGGCGGACAATACAGTCGTAATTTTTTGAGACTTTATGAATGTCTTATTAAATCATTAGAAATAACAAAAAATTGGATGAATAATGGCAAAGTCATATTATACATTTTTTTACAATGTATACCACATAACTTACAATAAATTAAATGTATCAAAATATAACTGTAACTGAAATGTTGTGTAAAAAAAAAGCAATATAAGGACTGTATTACAATTTTGAGTAAACCATTTTCTTTATCAAGATTACTAAAATACACAATACTACGTCCCCGGTTTTGTCACGTGACGTCGTCGACTTTCATACAGATACCAAAATAACTCCATCATAACGATCTTGTTAAATGAATATCTGAGGCATAAAACATTAAAACTTTCTTCGAATTTGCCTTTACTTGGCGTGGTTACCAAAAAAATTCGCGACTTCTAAGGTCGCGGGCAAGTTAAAATGTTAACGCGGGCCGTACTTGTCCAGCGGGCTGGACTTAAGACATCCCAGAAAGGAATATTTAATTTCCTAGTAATGCGAATCCCCCCC
>MUZC01004492.1:217845-230283 GCA_002072015.1 Radix auricularia | reverse complement strand
TAAAAAAAAAAAAAAAAAAAAAAAACTACAGTTAATCATAAAGACCATGAATCTTTTCATGATCTATCCAATGGTTATACCAAGCTCTTTCAAATGGTCATTAATCACGGATATACCCTGAAGACGCGCAATATTAAATGTCGACAGACAGCCTATGTCGGAGACAGACAATTTAAAGAATGATGGCTTAGGAGTAACGCGTCATATATTTTATTAAAATTGATAGATATAATGACCCGATTATAAAAAGATTTTTGGGACACACAAATTTATTGAATTTCAGAAAAAGTCTTTTTTTTGTTTGTTTTTGTTTAAAGATATGATATTTTCTAAAAAATAATAATAATGATACTCAATTACTGGAAAAATAAGTTCAACCCAATCATATCAAATGATATTTTGCAAAATAAAACTTGTAGCTTTTAACCAAAACATGTTTCATTAACAAGTCCTGCTCTATGCAATATCAGTTTCACTGTTTAAAAAACTGTAACTCTCCTTCGTGACATATTCAATTAGGGGCCGACTATAAATGACGTTACGATGTGTGACGAAGAGGAGGGAAGATGTTTAAGATATGTTAAGTCACATCAAAAAATAAATTAAAAAAAAAAAGCGCAACTTTAAATAAATTTTCCATTTAAATATTTCAATGCTTGCAATTTATTTAATGACGTTTTCTATGGCTTCACACGTCCTCGATATCAGAGTTCAGTCTTACACTAAATGAACACTTAAATGACAAAAAAGTAGTTTGCACATTTTTATTTTCAATTTGAAAATACGCCTTTAAGGCTTTGTGACGTCATTTTGAAGGGGGGGGGGAGTCTAAGTTTTTGTGACGATAAGTAGTGAGGGTCAAGTTAAACATCGTCAAAATTCGCGTGACGTCATTTATGGACGGCCCCTAGAATCACCTTGTACCGTAACAAGCCAAGATAACGCCTGGCTCACTCCAAACCAGTTTAAACAAACGGGAAATAACCCAGTTATATGTTTACAACTTTTAAAAATAATTGATGCCCCCTATATATTTCAATTCCAACGAAACTACTTCATACAGTACTGCGTATAGCTAGTCTAAGTAATCCAGATAGATTAATATATGGATAACTTGTAAATAGGGTATGAGTGAGCCTGACAGCCCGTAACAAAACCGCGCTGTTATGTTACGTCCTGTCAGGGTCACTCATACCCTGTTTACATGTTATCCATCTATTTATCTACAAGCCTAATTTCTGTCTCACCCACACTTTGTTCATCCAGACAGATACGTTTATGGCAGTTGTGGTCAGGCCTGTAGAAACTGGGGACCATTTTAAAATATTTTATTTGTAAATGTTAAAAGCCGCATTGAAGCACTTTGGGTCATTTAAGCTGGCATAGAAGTTTTCTAGTAATCCTTGTAAGCTCTCTTTTATAAACTGTGTGCTGGCCGCAATGTAAACATAGGAGAGCAGCATGCGGCTCAAGAGCTGCGGCTTGTCCACAAATTGCTTAAAGTGGTGCAGATATTGTCTTTTACTCTGATATATATGGCTACTTAAAGCTAGGGGCGTAAAGAGTTTTACAGACGGTTTAAAGATCATGGGGTGACGTTTTAAAATAGGTATATCGTACTCAATATTCATGACCTTTGTGACCTCTGTTTTTACGGTAAACGGCGTGGTCTGTCATTAATTAAAAAATTTAACAACTCGTAAAAACAAAGTTTTTGACTATAAATCCTTTATATATGAGACAGAACGAAAAGTATTGATTATATTCAAAATAATATTCACCGCGCGACAAACATTTACAGACTGAACGTGACTTAACTCCCCTTGCTGTAAAATTTGGGACGTGGGGTGAGGAGGGGGGCTGTGGTCACCGATGGCTGCACTCAATTCCAGAATATGCGGAGGTGAACAATAGCAGACGGCCCAAATTAATTTTATTACGGTACATGCGATCAAACCTGAAATTTTATCAATGCATTTTTAGGGGACGCGCGTCTATGTGCATAATTTGAGCTCGATAGCATCACGTGTATTGAGTCATTTTCTACTTTTGTTGTTCCGCCGGACCAAGAGAGAGAGAGGGGGGGGGAGAGATGAAGGTGAAGCTAATGTGAGGGATTTAAAAAAAAAAAAACAGCAACAACAAAATAAATTAGATAACATGCCATCCATGTCCAAAGCTTAGACGTCAATGTAGGTGATCTAATTCCTGGAGGACAAAGGTGAAACCATTTTTATGATCGTTACCTGGACAAGTCTTCCTGATATTACTATCATTCACCATTTTTATGATCGTTACCTAGACAAGTCTTCCAGATATTACTATCATTCACAATTTTTATGATCGTTACATAGACAAGTCTTCCAGATATTACTATCATTCACCATTTTTATGATCGTTACCTGGACAAGTCTTCCAGATATTACTATCATTCACCATTTTTATGATCGTTACCTGGACAAGTCTTCCAGATATTACTATCATTCACCATTTTTATGATCGTTACCTGGACAAGTCTTCCAGATATTATGGACGACCCTCCGGGATTCTGGTCTTACCCCATCTAAACGGATAACTGTACTGTTAAGATTTGGAGTGAGTTAGTGGGGGTGGGTGCACCCGTTTTAACTTACTTAAACGTCTTAAAAAACGAATGTTGGATAGTGGGCGGGGGTAAATAATTCACCTTTTAAAGCGAATAATCATAAAGTCACAGGGACAGAGTTGTCTCTAACTGACTTTTCATAGAACGTTTGAACAGTGATATGAGTTACAAGATAAGACGCCACCTTTTCATAAACATAGTTGCCCTTGACCACACGTCTTGGGATGGTAATAGACAAACTATTATCCTACCATGCCCAAACTTTCAGAAAGTCACCATCGGTCAAATTGATCAAGTAAAAAAAAAAATGTCACAAAACTGACCCATCAGCCAAGTGATCACGTGACGTCATTCTCCCGCCCCGACAGCTTTCCCGGAATCCCTCAGTTTGTTTTTATGAATTCGCCCGTGTCGGGTCAGAACGCTGGGGGTTCATATATCTTCGCTGTCATCCTCAATTGTTTTGTTTGTGACAACGCCCTTGTATGACGACATCAGACTGTGCAACCACTGTGTCAAAGGTGGGGTGGGGAGGGCGTGTGTATATAAACGTAAGGCCGTCATCAGGTCCCTTTGTTCACTGTAGAACAAGAAATACGCCTTTATTTACATGCTTCAAAAAAGTGTGTTCCCGGCTCTCGGAGGATCACACCTCGATGTGCAGCAGATGAAGTTCTCGCGATGTCCTCGTCACAGATGTTTACATCTCGTAAGTAGCTTATCGATTACTTCAGTTAGGCATAACAGTTTGTTTATGTTGAAAAATGTATTGAACACAAGGGAATGATTATAATTCCCCCCACAATTTCATTGTAACACACGTGCCAGCACGAATTGGGGCACACACATGAACTGACCGATTTGATATACAGCCGGCTAACTTAAATTATGTTCACTTGGATCTTATAGCAAAGAACAAGTCAAATAAATATAATATTAATGTTGTCTTTTTCATAATTTATTTTTTTATGTGGGACAAAGTGGTCATACTTGAGCAGGAATGGGAGAAACACTATTGGCTATCTTCTGAATTTTCTGAATTCGTTCATGGAATCGCTTTTATTTTGAGTTGTTTACTAACATCATTTTTCCCTATCTCAGAGAGAGTTCATAGAATGAACGTAGCAACGTCACAATATTAAATTCTCTACTGTATAAAGCCTATACGCTTGACTCTCGTCCCCACAAGTGACTCTCGACCAAGGCTTCGCTTACTGATGAGGCCGCCTATATAAAACGATGATATTTTGGTCGACTCGCTTCTCGTGACGAGTTTGTAAGCCAGGATGAACGTTGAATTGCGCAACATTATCTAAGAATGACAACCCAGTGTTAAACTGCAGTCAAACAGTGACATTGTGGTGTTCTCCCTTCATCCTTCCATTATGAATACCCCGCCATGTCTGGCGTGTTATATCTTGTCTCGCCTCGTTAGACAATGGTCCTCAAACCAGTTGAAATTACTTAATTTTGTCGAAACTCCAAACCATTGATTAAAAATTACATTAAATCAAATGAATTAACTCTTTGTTTAATTTCATTGATCTGTTGTTTTATATTTAATTGAATCGTCGACAAAACAGGTAATGTGTTTTAAATCTTCAAGAACAAAAATATTTTACTCAACAAATCATAGATAGAATACGGGCTAAAAACAAAGTGTGAAAAACAGCAACAAAAACTACTAAGGACGGTTTCAATGACGTTGGTCCGCTATGAGTAATGAAAAACTGACAGGGTTAAAGGGAACTAGTGAGCTTAGGAGTAGACAAGTTATTGGGTTCAGAACAATTCTTGGGGTCAGATAAATTCTTGGGATCAGAGAAATTGTAGGGGTCAGATAACTTCTTTGCTTCATATCAATTCTTGGGGTCAGATCGATTCTTGGGGTCAGATTAATCCTTGGGGTCGGACCAATAGTTGTGGTCAGACCAGTTTTAGAGGTCACACAAATTCTTGTGGTCCAACGAACTTGTGTTTACAACGTGAGAAGCTCGTTAGAATAAATCGTAAGTGTTATGTTCTTAAAACCAGTTTTAATTATTCTGCGCGTATTAAAGAAATGGTCGGCCTGAAGCCGTTAACTTAATTAAAAACTGCGGAGCTTTGTTCACTGTGTTAGGTATTGCTTGAGTTGCTTGGCTCTGTGTTAATTTAAATGTTAGTTTTATTAATAATAAAAGCAAAGTATTATCTCATTAAATGTTTGAATAGGAATGACTTAAGGGCTTCAACCATTTAGTGTCATTTGAAAGAACAGCTGTATGTGTGTAGTGATGTTTGTTTGAAAATTAGTTGAGTTTTGTATTTTACTAAACATCATTTAATTGATCAAATATCCGACTACTGAATTCACAGATGGAGAGGCGAGGGTAACATTTTGGAATAGTTGTAGACTAGAAATAGACAAGAATGGCAGATGATTGTCAGTGTGGGGTTTGTTTTGTGGCACTTGAAGTTCCTTTATAGCTGATGTCTGTGGTTGAAGAAAGTGGCAGGCTGTCTTATTACAGGTCAGCTTTTATGAACGTTGAAAGTTTCATTTGGTAATGTGCATTATATTTTAAAAACCTCATTACTGTTGTTTAAAATTTGTCTCAGAACAGTTCATATATACGATATTAACAGTCTAGATAGGCAATATTAACTGTCCATATAGACAATATTAACTGTCCATATAGACAGTATTAACTGTTCATATAGACAATATTAACTGTTCATATAGACAATATTAACAGTTCATACAGACAATATTAGCTGTTCATATACACAATATTAACAGTTCACAAAGACAATATTAACTGTTCATATAGACAATATTAACTGTCCATATAGACAGTATTAACTGTTCATATAGACAATATTAGCTGTTCATATAGACAATATTAAACAGTTCATATAGACAATATTAACTGTTCATATAGACAATATTAACTGTTCATATAGACAATATTAGCTGTTCATATAGACAATATTAACTGTTCAAATAGACAATATTAACTGTTCATACAGACAATATTAGCTGTTCATATAGACAATATTAACAGTTCTTATAGACAATATTAACTGTTCATATTGACAATATTAGCTGTTCATATAGACAATATTAACTGTTCATATAGACAATATTAACTGTTCATACAGACAATATTAACAGTTCATACAGACAATATTAGCTGTTCATATAGACAATATTAACAGTTCATATAGACAATATTAACTGTTCATATAGACAATATTAACTGTCCATATAGACATTATTAACTGTTCATATAGACAATATTAACTGTTCATACAGACAATATTAGCTGTTCATATAAACAATATTATCAGTTCATATAGACAATATTAACTGTTCATATAGACAATATTAACTGTCCATATAGACAGTATTAACTGTTCATGTAGACAATATTAACTGTTCATATAGACTATATTAACTGTTCATATAGACAATATTAACTGTTCATATAGACAATATTAACTGTTCATATAGACAATATTAGCTGTTCATATAGACAATATTAACGTTCAAATACAAGTCAGTTTTGGATCAACAATTTATTGATAAAAGATTTCAGTTCATAGAGTTAGTCTTCATAATAATAACTATTCAAATGTGGCATTCATTTTTGTAGATTAGTATTGAAATTCAAAACTATAGTAGTACAATATATACAAAGTGTATTTTGTTCCCGGGGCCTGAGGAGTCCCCGAGTCACCCAGCACTGAATGGGTACCTAACTAAACAATAGTTAGGCGGCTGGGTGGCATGTGACCGCTGCATCACTTGCCAACAGATCATCTCTCATGGTCTGTGGACGCAATTATCTTCTACATAGAAGGAGCGTCTGTATATCTAAGATAATAATAAGAAAGATAAGATAAGAAACAAGAGGGTTAACGCAGAACAATAGAATCGATAGTGATGACTTGAGAGTCAAGGCTAATATTGAGTGGGGAGGGGGAGGGGGGACAGAAAATCCAAGGCAAAATTTTAATGTTACTTAAATTTACTAGCAAATTATGCTTTAAATTTGTCTTAACTAAAGCAATCAAACATTTTTAGGAGTAAACTAGAGGCAAGTACCCGGCTTCTCACGGGTTTTAAATGAGGTTTTCTGTAGAAGCGTAGGCCTACATACTGTTTATTGACATGAAGTAAAAGGAAACATTTATATTGAAGCAGGTCAAATACAATTGCCTATTCGAAAAGCATAATGTCTTCAATTCTACACCAGCAATCCCAAGACTCTGGCACAACAGTTAAGACTGCACCATCGTGGTAGTGTAATTAACAACTTTCCGAATTCCCATTATTCCAATTAGTAGAATTAAAGATTTTCAATTTGTATATAGCTTATATGAGTTTAAAAAACAACACTATATTTGGGCACCAGGCTCCCAAGAAGTGTTCTAAATATTTTTTTCGCCTGTTACAATCGCAGAAGTGTACTCAAGAACTTCCGAAAATTTCATGCTTCTACCTACTCGAACATAGGAGAATTAGTGGTTTTTAAATTTTATAAAGCCCATGTAAGGAAAAAACGTATTTGGGCATCCGGCCCCCCATGAGCAGGAGTTTTAACATTTTTATTTGTTAATTTTCGTCGTGAGTGCCTCCTCAACAAATTTACAAACTTTTATGCTTCTACCGACACCTAAAATTAGAGAATACGTGATGAGTCTGTTTTTATATCAGAACAAACACATTTGGGCCCCGCCCCCAGGGGAGTGAGTTCTCTTTACTCCTCTTACCATTGCGGATATGTATTGCTCAACTTCCCAAAGTATCATGCTTCTACCTAAACGGGAAGTAGGAGAATTAGTAATTTTCACTTTTTATATCGCTCATATAAATAAGAAAACTACATTAGGCCCCGGCCCCCTTAGAGAGATAATTTAAATATGTTTTCACCTGTTACCATTGGAGATGTGAAATACAGTTTATTTAAGAAAAAAATATATTTTGGCACAGCAGCCCCGGCCTGAGTGAGAATTTTAAGATACTTTTTCTCCATTTTTGTTGGGAGAGAGAGTTTAAAAACTTCCAAAAGTTTCATGTCTGTACGTATACGGTAAATTTGAGAATTAGAGATAATACGGTTTTTAATATAAGAAAAAACTACATTTGGGACCTTAGCCCCCAAGAATGGGGATTCTAAAATTCTTTTTGCAAATTAGCGTTAGGAAAGTGTACTTAACAATTTTCCAAAGTTTAATTCTTTTACCTACACGGGAAATAGTCGACTGGGGGATTTTCAGTATTTATATAGCGTATATAAGTAAAAAATAAAAACTACATATGGGCCCCCGGCTCCGCATGAGGGGGATATTTAAAAATTTGTCTTGTAAAATATTGTCGGGATAACGTACTTAACAACTTGCCAAAGTTTCATACTTCTACCTACACAGGAAATAGGAGAATTAGTGATTTTCCATTTTTATATAGCTCATGTAGGGAAAAAACATTTGGGCCCCTGGACCCCAGAAAGTGATAATTGAAATATATTTTCGCCTGTGATAATTTAGGAAATGTACTAAACAATATCCTACAATTTCATGCTTCTGCCTAATAGGGAAATAGGAGAATTAGTTATTTTCAATTTTATATACCTCAAATAAAGCGGGGAAAAACGTTTTGGGCCCCCAGCCCCCATGAGTGGGAATTTATGGAACGATTGCTATTATTGACGGGAGAGTATGCTCAAGAATTTCCAAAAGTTTCATGGTTTTATCTACACGGTAAATTTGAGAATTAGTGATGAGTGAGTTTTTAATATAAGAAAAAACTACTTTTGGGCCCCCGGCCCCTAATGAGTGGGAAGTTTAAAATTCTTTCCGCAAAATATCGTTGGGGTAGCGTACTTAACAACTTGCCAAAGTTTCATACTTCTGTCTATCCGTAAAATAAGATAATTAGGGATTTTCAGTTTTTATATATAGTTCATATAAGGGAAAAAACTACATTTGGGCCCCCAGCCCTCAGAAAGAGGTAATATAAATATATTTTTGCCTGTTACCATTGCAGAAGTGTACTCAACAATATCCTAAAATTTCATGCTTCTATCTCCTCGAGAAATAGAAAAATTGTTGATTTTCATTTTTGTATAGCTCAAATAAGGAAAAAACGTTTTTGGGCCCCCCGGCGCCCATATGTGTGAATTTATGGAATGAAACCTATTTAAGAACCTTCCCCATATGATTGTGTGTACGTTTACCAAATTTCACTTTACCGGGTTGTCTGGATCATGAGTTATTAGGGAACAGACAGACAGACAGACAACAAATATAAGAGAAAAAAAATTAATTGGGCCCACGGCCCACAGGAAGTGATAATTAAAATATGATATTCAATTTTTACCATCGTGGAAGTGTACTTAATAATTTACCAAAGTGTCATGGGTCTGCCTACGCGGAAAATATGATAATTAGGGATTTTCATGTTTTATATAGTCCTAGTAAGGGAAAAAACGCTTTTGGGCCCCCGGCCCCCATGAGTGTGATATTTAAAAAAGATTTTCGCCAATAATTGTCACAATAGGCTATTCAAAACTTTGCAAAGTTTCATGCTTCTACCTACACGGGAAATTGGAGGATAAGTGATGAGTCAGTTTTTATATAAGAAAAAATACATTTGGGCCCCCGGCCCCCAATGAGTGATACTTTAAATATTTCTTTACATGTTACCATCGCGGAAGTGTACACAACAAATTCCAAAAGTTTCATGCTTCTATCTACACGGGAAAATGGATAAGTAGCGATTTTCAGTATTTAAAAAAAAAATAGTTTTTGGGCCCCCGGGTCCCACTTTTTATGATTTTAATTTTTTTTAACACCAATAATCGTTCTGATAGGCTACTCCACAATTTACCAAAGTGTCATGCTTCTACCTACATGGAGAGTTGGATAATTAGTGATGAGCCACTTTTTAATATAAGAAAAAACTAAATTTGGGCCCCGGACCCCAGAAAGTGATAATATAAATATTGTTTTCACCTGATACCATCGTAGATGTATATTTAACAACTACCCAAAGTTTTATGCTTTCACCTCTGGCAAAATAGGAGAATTAGTCATTTTCATTTTTTATATAGCTCATATAAGGAAAAAGCAAAATAATGGGCCCCCAGACCCCAGGGGTGGTCACCTGGGGTTGAAACATAGACTATGACCTTTTCCGGGTCAAATTGGGGTTCCATGCAAAATTTCACCATCCTGGGTCCAACGGTGTGGATTTGTATTGGTAACAAACAGACAAACTTTCAGCTTTATATATTAGAAGATAATTAGAATGTATTCCTTTATTTTTAAAAAAAAGTATGCCATAGAGATGTCCGGAGTTTACAAACTTTCATAAACAAAATTTCACTCCATTTGTTGCTGAGCTAAGAGCGGCATTTCGCCACCTGTCTGCCGCGTTACTGCTTTGTTGAAAACATTCCAGACATTGGGCTTCAGAATGTTTTATAAAATCCGTGTAACACAAGGTGTCATTAAATCATGGCGACAAAATGGACCACGATAGGAAAGGTTTAAGTTAAGTTCTTAATTTGGCATCTGACTTCAGGAAAACCTTTGGGCGTTTGTGCCAAATGGAGCGGAGCCACTGTCAAAAATATTAACACCCAAAATAACTATAATCAAAATGGGAATCGATCAATGGTCCTCTTCGATGTTATTTTACTACCAATAAATTATCGTTTGACGCAGGGCATTGGTCAGTGAGGTGTGACTCGACAACCTGTGCGTCTGTCAACTGTCATGTTACCTGAAGATTTCAGGAATGAGATGGATTTTTCTATTACATTTTTAAAAAAAGTTTTTACAATTTTTCGGTAGAAAAACAATAACAGATCAGAAATTTAAATTTCCGTGCATAAAATTAGTTACATCTCTGTTACTAGTGCTGTCTTATTCTGATAATCACTAAATCTGTCTAAAAATATAAATTTTGATGTTGTTATTTCTTTGAGCCCAAGCTATAATCATCTAACAATCAATCTAAAACTGAAAGTAACACTAAAATGTCTCTCCTAGTGGACATAGCATGATGAAAAGTTACACGCAGGTCAAGTGGTTTCACTACGTCACTCTGGCTGTCGTCTGCGGGGTCATCTATCTCCTCATCTGGTCATCCACACAGTACATTGCTGGGAACTTTTTAACACTTGGTAAGTACAGTCTTTCTCTTAAAGGGTCAAGGTTAGCCATACTACAGTCTTTCTTATAAGACGTCAATGATAGCTATTTTACAGCCTTTCTTATAAGACGTCAATGATAGCTATTTACAGTCTTTCTTATAAGACGTCAATGATAGCTATTTACAGCCTTTCTTATAAGACGTCAATGATAGCTATTTACAGCCTTTCTTATAAGACGTCAATGATATCTATTTACAGCCTTTCTTATAAGACGTCAATGATAGCTATTTACAGTCTTTCTTATAAGACGTCAATGATAGCTATTTACAGCCTTTCTTATAAGACGTCAATGATAATAACAATTCTACAGCCTCTTTTATAAGAGGTCAATGATAATAACCATTCTACATCATCTCTTATAAGATCATCATCATCATTCGTGGCGCTACAGCCCATGTACGGCACTGGCCTGCTCCATTCGGATCGATCGATGGCTTTCCTTCTCCATACTCGAACCCCCAACTGGTGTAGGTCCATTTCCACATCATCGATCCATCTCAGTGTTAGGCGACCAGTGAGTCGTCTGCCCCCTGGTTTCTGCCTGTAAATAATTTTTGCTGCTCTATATTTTGGCATCCTTTCAACATGCCCTGCCCAGCGTAGTCTTCCTTTTTTATACACGTGACTATGGGTGGGTCACGGTGGGTCTTTTTACATATGGTATAGTTCTTAATTTGTACGAAGTCTCCAGATATCATTTTCTATCACATGGCCATATATCTTCCGGAGTATTTTCCTCTCCCAAGTATTGAGCAGGCTCTCTGCCTTTTTGGTCAGGGTCCAAGTCTCTTATAAGATGTCAATGATAATAGCCATTCTACAGCCTCTCTTATAAGGGATCAATGATTTTGTGATCACTTAGGTTACTTTACTTTTATTTGTTTATCGATTTAACGAGCTTGTGTTAGTAACTATACCAGTAAAGGTTTAAATACAGATTGTATATTATTTGACGGTATACGACGTTGGTTTACAACTTCTTACATTTTATGGGTGCACTCTCTTGACGCGCTTGTAATATCTTATTAGGCATGTTGATCGTCTAGATTTAAAAAACAACAAAAACAAAAACAAAAAAAACAAAAAAAAAACAACTAATTAAACACAATGCTTTTTTGACAAGTTAGCCAAAGATCGCGACCAGATTTAAAAAAAAAAAAAGTTTTTTATTTCATGATATCAAAAAAATACACTCTTCTAAATAACACGGGAGCATTTATTGTGCGATATCCAAAATATTTTGTCTTCTGTTTTTTCTCCAAAATAATCTCTTTGTGAGCTGAATTAAATATAGCTATGCTACGTTACAGTGTTAAAAAGATTTTTTAGCGCATTTTCGAGAAGTCGAAATGCGCTATTGTATCCGTTTTGTCCGTCTGTCCGTCCGTCCGTCTGTCATCACCCTAGATCTCAGCATCCATAAGTCCTAGACCCATGATGTATATATGTTTTTGTATGTCCTGACCTGCCATTTGTGCATCAACACTCAGTTACTCGATCCGACCTCTTGTAGTGGCAGTAGAGCTCCTGGAAGTATGAAAGTCCTAGACCCATGATGTATATCACAAGAGTTCCTACCACCTCCAACACACAAGAATTCCTACCACCACCAACACACAAGAGTTCCTA
>MUZC01004492.1:198490-215747 GCA_002072015.1 Radix auricularia | reverse complement strand
GGGGCCGTTTTGTCGCGGGCCGTTTTGTCGGGGCCGTTTTGTCGGGGCCGTTTTGTCCGGGGCCGTTTTGTCGGTGAACCATATTTTACTGTATCAGCTCTAACTATATCGATGTGATTCAGACGGTCTTTGTTGGCCAGTGAACAATGGGTGTCCTAGGCGTAGAGCTTTTGTGATCCAAAGTGGCCATCTTGGCTTATCTGGTATTTATTTCAGTATGTGAAAGAAGTTGATTGAATTTGTCATTTTGATCTTACAGATGTTCGAAATAATAACAGAGGGGTTCTCGCCCCACAGTTCCTGGAGATCAATCATCAACACAAAGGTTCTCACATTTTTTAAATTTTACTTTTGGCTAATACACAAAAAAACATTATTATTCGCAGATATATTCATTTGCAAAATTTATATTTTAGAAAAAGTTAATTTTTAAATCTTATTATTTTCCTTGTTAATAAAATTTATAATTTCGTTTTCAAATTCTAACAAAAGATTTTTTTTTAAAATAGGAGAAATAAGAAGAAATTTTGTAAGCATGAATTTCGTCATGAGTCATCAAATTTTTTATATAAATAAATAGCCTGTCCATTAAATTCACTTATTTCTTACATTAATCATTAAATTGGTCTGAGATTTTCTTCATTTGGCAACCAATTTCCCCTCCAGAAACTTAAACGTTCATTATTGATTATTTGATCAGTAGATCAATAACACGTAAACAGTGTATGGGTAACGTTACGTTCTGTCAAGCTCACCCATAACACGTCAACAGGGTATGGGTAACGACAGAGGCGTCACTAAGGTTGGTGTCATCCGGGGCGGTAGCTCATAGTGTCACCCGGGGCGGTAGCTCATGGTGTCACCCCCTCATGATTTAACCCATAGAAATCCTCTGAGTTTTCCAGTGCCAAATACGGGAATATATAGAATTTTACAGTCTGGTGTCACCCCCCCTGATGGTGTCACCCGGGGCGGCCCACCCCCTCCGCACCCCCTAGCGACGTCACTGGGTAACGTTACGTTCTGTCAGGCTCACACATAACACGTCAACAGGGTATAGGTAACGTTATGTTCTGTCATTCTCACCCATAACACGTCATCAGGGTATGGGTAACGTTACGTTCTGTCAGGCTCACACATAACACGTCAAGAGGGTATAGGTAACGTTATGTTCTGTCATTCTCACCCAGGCCCTGTTTCTATGACATTCATCTACTAATCTATAAGCCTGATTGCAGTCTCACCAACATTTTGTTGACCAATTTTATTTGGATCACCAGATACCCTCAAAGTGCCTCGAATTTTATGCTGGCTTCTCACAGAACAGAATAACCTTGACACAAAGGCCAAGGCCGTTCGCGACACATGGACTCGTCGTTGTGACAAAACCTTGTTTTTCAGGTAAATATTTTAAAAAATATTCTCCATAATGGTTATAAAGTTATTTGACATTAAAATTCTTATTTAAAAAAAAAACAGGAAAAAACAACAACTTTAAATTATAAGATGATGCTGAAGGTGTGCTATTATACTATTAAAATGATTACTGGGTCATTCCCTTTAGGAATACTCACTCATTTTGAATTTTTTATGCAGTCCAATTATTATTTGTTGAAAACGTGTCAGCAAAGATTATTGAAAATTTCTGTCTAGCTCAAAAACAAACAGCAGTTTCCCGACCATCGGCCTTGACATTCCCAAAGGCAGGTCCCACCTGACGACCAAAGCGTTCATGGCCTTCGCCTACAGCCACAAGCACTACGGCCAGCAGTTTGATTGGTTCCTCAAGGCAGACGATGACACCTACGTCATCATGGAGAATCTGCGTCGTCTGGTTCAGTCACGTGACCCGAGCTCTCCCATTTATTTTGGTTACCGATTTAAACCGTACGTTCCACAAGGTACGTATACTAATGTTCATCGGCACACTCCCAAGTGTGTATTAACGCCATTAAATTGGTACACACCCCAAGAGTATATAATCATTTACACCACTAAATTGGTACAACGCTACCAGACGAGATATGTAACAACAACAATTATGCACTGAGCTTTAAGAATTTAGAAAATTGTTTGTCGTTTTGTTTATAAATAAAGAAAAGAAATTACTCGAGTTATATTGTAACATTATTCTTACCTGTCAAGGTTACATGTCAGGTGGTGCTGGCTATCTCTTGAGTCGGGAATCTCTCAGGCGTCTGATCGTCGATGGACTATTGGGGCGACATTGTGACTCATTCTGGTAATAATAGATTCAATAAACTGGTATATTATGGTAGTAATAGAATCAATAGATTGGCATATCACACTGTTCAGACCAGGTTCTGAACGTAGACTGGCATATCCTGGTATTAATGGAATCAATAGACAGACATATTATGGTTATAGTAAATTCAATAGAATGGCATTTTCTAGTTTTAATATAATCAATAGATTGGCATATTTAGGTAATAAAAGAACAAGATATAGATTGACTTATACTGGATAAAATTTGTAATAAATTATCTATATCATGTTAGCGCGGGCTTTCGTCAACGGCGGGTCAACGCTTGACACATTGGAGTAATGACCACTTTTCTTTGTTTACTCTTGACACATTGGAGTAATGACCACTTTTCTTTTGTTACTCTGGATACATTTACGAAATGACCAGCTTTCATGTCTTACTGTGGACACATTGACCTAATGACCAGTTTAACTTATCGATTGACAGGGAAGTTGAGGATCTTGACATTGGTAAGTGTTTGCATACTGTAGGGGTCAAGGCCGTTGATTCCCTGGATGAACTTGGCAAGGAGAAGTTCCACCCACTCAGCCTCAATGCATATTTCAGCTCCTACAAGTTGCCAAATTGGACGTACACCTACGCCTACCACCCATTGCAAAAGGTATGCAGTCATAGATGTAGTCATAGATGTAGTCATAGATGTAGTCATAGAGACCAATACGTAGCTGTAAGCTTACAATCCCTTACATGTTTTTTCGTCCGTTATAGACAACAAGGACCATTGTCATCATATTTGTCAAGTGCTTATCCCGCCACCTGTGTCCTCTAGTGGATTATTATCTCTATTCTTTCACGAAAGTTGTGTCCGCAGGTCAAACAAGAGATGGTTAGGACCCCTTCAGGCGTATTTTAAGCACGGTCCTTCCTGGCCTGCCGTTTGGTTATATCAGACAAACGATGGTTGGGATCCCTTCAGGAGGCTTTTCAGCACGGTTCTTCCTGGCGTGGCGTTTCGTCATGTTAGACAAACGATGGTTGGGATCCCTTCAGGAGGGTTATCTGCACGGTCCTTCCTGGCCTGGCGTTTGGTCTGGGCAGCCTGTTGTCTTTTTGCCTCACAGGCAGCTGAACCGTTCCGTATCGTAGAGCACACGGGGACTCGTTCACTGGCTACTGCTTCCCAGGAGTCAAGTCCAATGTCAAAAGCCTTTAGAGCTGTTTTAAGTGTATCCTTGTAGCGCTTAGAGTGGACCTCAGCGTGCTCTATGCCCTTCAGTAAGCTCACCATAGAACAGCCTCTTGTGGAGGCGATGGTCCGGCATGCGAACATTCCCTTACACAAGATGTAGATGTAGATTTAATCATACAGTCATGTAAATGTCTTTTGACAGAATGGAAGACTTACATTTCCTTTTGAAGTTTATTTCTTTTTTTTTTTTTTTTTTTTTTACTGTCGGCGCCTTACACAATTCGATCCACTTCACCCACCACCTACAAGGAGTCTCACACTCTTTTATGTTTATAAAAAGAAAAATGGAGATTCAAATAGAAAAATTTTGGTTAAAAAAAACTCCCCTCCCTACCCCACCCCCTTCCAACATATTAACCGGCCACCAGTTCAGCTGTAAACTAATATGGCCAATCATTTGAGCAGGTTTCATTAAAAATTGCAGATACATGTCAGAAACGCATTCATGTGTACGAATGGACGTCACAGGAAGTTGGACTGCCATAAATTAGAATTAGGTCTTTAAAAAAAATCATCCTGAACAATATCAAAGGGGCGCATGTCCAGGAGTTTTCTGAGATGATAATTCGATATTCAGACCATTAGAAGTCTAGAAAAAACAAAAAGTTGAAGTAATATTGTTAATTAACAACAAAAACACAAACACGCAAAACAACGCAACAAACAGGAAATTAAATTAATAGGGCTGTTATCAAATAATTTAAATTTAATCGTTAACTTTTGAAAAATTGCCGAATAATTAATCGATAATTTTTAGTAAAGCTAAAAATAAGATGTATGACGTCATTAAACTGAAAATTTCAAGGGAACTAACAAAAACAGGCAATTGACATTTTTTAATTTAAATATAAGTAGGCCTAGTTCAACATTATGTCAATGAATTTAAATTATGTCATGTTATTGTTATTAAGTAAAAACAATGTTTAATATCATTTTCCTTATAAAAACAGCTTTATTTTAAAGTTTACACGTTAATTTTTTTACAATGGAGAAGTTAAGTTTGTAGGTAAATAAAGCTAATTATTGTTAATTATTAATAATTAATTATTTATTAACAAATCGTAAAAATAACATTTTCTTGAAATTTAATCACTATTTTATCGATTAAAATAATTTTAATCAGATAAAAACTTTTACCGATTAATCGAGAAATTAATCTATAATTTCCGCAGCCCTAAAAATTAATAATATGCTGCTCAATCTCAACCAAGCTATTCCATTGCGAAGGTATGATTAAATAAAAAGCATTACGTCATTGCATTGCATAGTTGCCATCATTACGGGTTCTTCTAAAATTTGAATTGAATCTAAAGTGTGTAGATCTATTTCTTTTTTTTTTTTTAGATAACATAGACTCCTACGTGTTATCGATTCTTGTTTGATGTCAATATCGCAACTAAAACAATTTGACTAAACATCCACAGAGCTACAACTGCTGCAGTGACACGTCCATATCCTTTCATTACGTCACGCCACACGAGATGTACATCTTAGAGTATCTCATCTACCACCTTAAACATTAAGTGCCAGGGCTTCTCAAAGCGCGAGCTGTGCGGGATGGATGTTCTTATTGTCTATTCAAAGCATAAAATACCGGGGAATCTCAACGCGTGAAGGAGCGGAATGGAGTTTGTCATCTCCCTCCTCGAAAATAACGCCACAGCGGTTCTCAACGAGGTATCCGAGTGTCGTTTTATCCCAAGCTTGGATTGTGTATGTATAGTATGAAGTAATCAAATTTAAGGCAGCACACCATGTAAAACTTTCAATAAGTAAAACTAGAACACCAAGGCTTCTCAAAGTGAGACATTTAGAGTTTATAGCCCTGGAAGTAAAGAATTTATTTCCAGGGGCTCTCAACTTATGATAATGTACATCGTGCCACGTTCATCAGCGAAATTCTCATCCAATATCCCCATAATCTCATCTCAAACATTATAGACATTTCTTATATAAATATAAATTATTTCGAGCTTCCCCATTCCACGTGTTATCCCTAGTCTTGCAATTTTATTAGAGTTTTAAGTGTTGATCTTGTTTTGAATTTCCTGGCGTGTTCCTTCAATCCATTCCACTTCCGGAATGACAGACGGAAAGAAGAAAGATTTGTATGTATAATGACATAATAAATGAAGTAATTCTTGTTTGTTGTCAGTATTCAATAGTAATGAATATTGCGGGGCTTTTAAAAAAAGTGTTCCTTTCTCGGTATGTATTCTTTTTCATACAGAAGATGCTTATTACTGTATAACTCTAATCAATTTAAGATGTCTATTTAGTTAATGTTCTTATTACAATTGTCAAAGTTTCTTTTAAAAAGGCCTATATATTTGTACCTATATTATGTGATCAATATTTTTATTTAAAAAAAAAACAACAACAATTTTTGGATTCTATGAACATCATGACATACGTAAGTCGACAAATAACATCATATCCACAGGTTGTGTGACATGACAGCTAGTAGCTTTAGTTGTGTGACATGAGAGCAGGTGGCTTTAGTTATATGCCATGACAGCTAGTGGCGTTAGTTATATGGCATGACAGCTAGTGGCTTTAGTTATGTTACATGACAGCTAGAGGCTTTAGTTATATGGCATGACAGCTAGTGGCTTTAGTTATGTTACATGACATCTTTGGCTTTAGTTATATGGCATGACAGCTAGTGGCTTTAGTTATATGGCATGACAGCTAGTGGCTTTAGTTATGTTACATGACATCTGGTGGCTTTAGTTATCTTACATGACAGCTAGTGGCTTTAGTTGTGTGACATGACATCTGGTGGCTTTAGTTGTGTGACATGACAGCTGGTGGCTTTAGTTGTGTGACATGACAGCTGGTGGCTTTAGTTGTGTGACATGAAAGCTCGTGGCTTTAGTTGTGTGACATGACAACTGGTGGCTTCAGTTGTGTGACATGACATCTGGTGGCTTTAGTTGTGCGACATGACATCTGGTTGCCTTAGTTGTGCGACATGACAGCTGGGGGCCTTAGTTGTGCGACATGACATCTGGTGGCTTTAGTTGTGTGACATGACATCTGGTGGCTTTAGTTGTGCGACATGACATCTGGTGGCTTTAGTTGTATGACATGACATCTGGTGGCTTTAGTTATGTGACATGATATCTGGTGGCTTTAGTTGTGTGACATGACATCTGGTGGCTTTAGCTGTGTGACATGACATCTGGTTGCTTTATTTGTGTGACATGACATCTGGTGGATCTAGTTGTGTGACATGACAGCTGGTGGCTTTAGTTGTGTGACATGACATATAGTGATGTTATTTGTGTCACATGACATCTGATGGCTTTAGTTGTGTGACATGATATCAGGTGGCTTTAGTTGTGTGACATGACATCTTGTGGCTTTAGTTGTGTGGCATGACATCTTGTGGCTTTAGTTGTGTGACATGACATCTGGTGGCTTTAGTTGTGTGACATGACATTTGGTGCCTTTAGTTGTGTGACATGACATCTTGTGGCTCTAGTTGTGTGACATGACATATTGTGACATTAGTTCTGTGACATGACATCTGGTGGCTTTTGTCGTGCGATATGACAGCTGGTGGCTTTAGTTGTGCGACATGACAGCTTGTGGCTTTAGTTGTGAGACATGACATCTGGTGGCTTCAGTTGTGTGACATGACAGCTGGTGGCTTTAGTTGTTTGACCCGACATCTGGTGGCTTAAGTTGTGGACATGACATATGTTGGCTTTAGTTGTTTGACATGACATCTGGTGGCTTTAGTTGTGTGACATGACAGCTGGTGGCTTTAGTTGTGTGACATGACATCTTGTGGCTTTAGTTGTGTGACATGACATCTGGTGGCTTTAGTTGTGGACATGACAGCTGGTGTCTTTAGTTGTTTGACCCCGACATCTGGTGGCTTAAGTTGTGGACATGACATCTGGTGGCTTTAGTTGTTTGACATGACATCTGGTGGCTTTAGTTGTGTGACATGACATCTGGTGGCTTTAGTTGTTTGACATGACATCTGGTGGCTTTAGTTGTGTGACATGACATCTGGTGGCTTTAGTTGTGTGACATGACATCTGGTTTACGTTAGTTGTGTGACATGTCATCTGATGGCTTTAGTTGTGTGACATGACATCTGGTGACTTTAGTTGTGTGACATGACATCTGGTGACTTTAGTTGTATGACATGACATCTGGTGGCTTTAGTTGTGTGACATGACATCTGGTGGCTTTAGTTGTGTGACATGACATCTGGCTTACGTTAGTTGTGTGACATGATATCTGGTGGCTTTAGTTGTGTAATATGACATCTGGTGGCTTTAGTTGTGTGACATGACATCTGGTTTACGTTAGTAGTGTGACATGACATCTGGTGGTTTTAGTTGTATGACATGACATCTGGTGGCTTTAGTTGTGTGACATGATATCTGGTGGCTTTAGTTGTGTGATATGACATATGGTGGCCCTTAGTTGTTTGACATGATATCTGGTGGCTTTAGTTGTGTGACATGACATCTGGTTTACGTTAGTAGTGTGACATGACATCTGGTGGTTTTAGTTGTATGACATGACATCTGGTGGCTTTAGTTGTGTGATATGACATTTGGTGGCTTTAGTTGTACTTCACTTTCATATAGTTCCACGTGTTTTGTGCCTTACATTCAGAATTGTTGTGTCATGCAAGGGCAATTACCCAAGATAAAGTGTATATCACTGAACATAAGAGTTATTTTCCTTTGGATGCCATGTACATCGTGAAAAGTTAACAAACATAGATTGGTATTTTGTTAAAAAAAATAATTCGTGATATTTGAGTCCAGCTTAAAGGGATACCACTGCTGACTAAATAGTTCATTACTGACTGAATAGTTCATTGCTTACTGATTAATTCATTACTGACTTAATAGTTCATTACAGACTGAATAGTTCACTACTGACTGAATAGTTCATTAATGACTGAATAGTTCATTAATGACTGAACAGCTAATTACTGACTGAATAGTTCATTACTGACTTAATAGTTCATTACTGACAGAATTAATAGTATTGAAATGAATTCTTGAGTTTGATCTTATCAAAAGTTTTTGGGTTTAATCATTTTATTGTTTAAACTTCTTTGTGAACTATTACATCTCGCGGTTCTTTTTGTACTATACTAAATATGTTTAGGTTTCAATGTCTTATTTAGTCATTATACTTGTTTATTTTTCCCTCTAGATTACGAACTTTTATAGTTTTGACTCTAGGCTGGGAACTTGTCAAAATTTTGACTGCAGTTTGAGAGAACTTGTCTAATTTCGATTCTAGACAGGTAACTTAGGTAGTCTTGACTCTTGTTTAAGAAATTGTCTATTCTTCACTCTGAATAAAGAACTTGTCTATATTTCCCTCTATATTAAAACGTGTCTCGTTTTTGTAATTGAATCGTTTTTTTAATTGTTTTTTTAGTACTTACTTTTTATGGCTTTCGCATTTGCACAAGTTGTAAAGTTTAACTCCACGTAAAATGAAATGAAACGTTTTCACAACTGAATAATAAACAGATTCAGTCAAGCTGATTTTTGTTTTCATGTTATGATAGTTTATTTTATTGCTCTGTGACAAAAGAAAAGAAATGGCGAGATATTAAAAGTGAATTTGTATATAGTTACAATAATTAACAAGAGAAGACAATCTTGAGTGAGTATCTGCTCATAGTCACACTCCCAGCAAGGTTTTCATCATACGGCGGTGGTGACTGTTGCTGTGTTAAACGTTGGAGGCATAGATCTACAGCTGTACAAGCTAAAGGCAAAGTCGATTACAATCAGATCATACCATTAGATTGTATGAACAGACTGTACCATCAGATTGTATGGACAGACTGTACCATCAGATTGTATGGACAGACTGTACCATCAGATTGTATGGACGGACTGTACCATCAGATTGTATGGACAGACTGTACCATCAGATTGTATGGACAGACTGTACCATCCGATTGTATGAACAGACTGTACCATCAGATTGTATGGACAGACTGTACCATCCGATTGTATGAACAGACTGTACCATCAGATTGTATGAACAGACTGTACCATCAGATTGTATGGACGGACTGTACCATCAGATTGTATGAACAGACTGTACTATCAGATAGCATGTGCAGATTGTACCTATAGATTATTGATTGAATGAACAGATTGTACAAACAGATTGAAAATACAGACTGAACTATCATATGCACCAATAGATTGTATGAACAGATTGCACCAATAGATTGTAAATACAGACTGTACCATCATATTGTACCAGCAGACCTTCCAGCATATTTACAAACAGAATAATATCAATGTTGTGAGTAGGGTCATTTGATGGTTCTAACTAAAGATATTTAAACTCATCTTACTCCCCCCCCCCACTTCCCGGCAATCAGTAATCATATATGACACCAGACTCTGACTGTTTCTCAATATTGACAACTTTTGGCCCCAAGACCGGTGCAACGAGGCCGCTTTGTGAAAAATGTCAAATTTACAGTCAACCAAGTGCCAAAAGCAACTCTCTGATCTATTTTAACATCAGTTTGGGATGAGATTTAAAAGGTGTTTTTTTTTCTTTTTTCGATAGCTTATTATTATAATTTGATGTTTTTAAGTACAGTCGAGTACATTTAATAATTATTGTCTATGCTAATAGTTCTAAACACTCAACAATCGTTGACTTATTTCGTTTAAAAAAAGAAATACATAAAAATAAAAAAAGATCTTATAACCTAAGATTCTAATTTTTTAAAAATACACCTCCCCCCATATTTCTTTACTGTCATGCGAGCAACCTCATAATCTTTTCTAATATCAAAGTCTGTAGGATACTACAATAAATTATCAAAGTCTGTAGGATACTACAATAAATGATCAAAGTCTGTAGGGTGCTACACTAAATTATCAAAGTCTTTAGGGTGCTACACTAAATTATCAAAGTCTGTAGGATACTACAATAAATGATCAAAGTCTGTAGGATGCTACACTAAATTATCAAAGTATGTGAGTTGCTACACTAAGTTATCAAAGTCTGTAGGATGCTTCACTAAGTTATCAAAGTCTGTAGGATGCTTCACTAAGTTATCAAAATCTGAAGGATGCTACACTAAATTATCAAAGTCTGTGAGTTGCTACACTAAGTTATCAAAGTCTGTAGGATGCTTCACTAAGTTATCAAAGTCTGTAGGGTGCTACACTAAGTTATCAAAGTCTGTAGGGTGCTACACTAAGTTATCAAAGTCTGTAGGGTGCTACACTAAGTTATCAAAGTCTGCAGGGTGCTACACTAAGTTATCAAAGTCTGTAGGGTGCTACACTAAGTTATCAAAGTCTGTAGGATGCTTCACTAAGTTATCAAAATCTGAAGGATGCTACACTAAATTATCAAAGTCTGTGAGTTGCTACACTAAGTTATCAAAGTCTGTAGGATGCTTCACTAAGTTATCAAAGTCTGTAGGGTGCTACACTAAGTTATCAAAGTCTGTGAGTTGCTACACTAAGTTATCAAAGTCTGTAGGATGCTTCACTAAGTTATCAAAGTCTGTAGGACGCTACACTAAATTATCAAAGTATGTGAGTTGCTACACTAAGTTATCAAAGTCTGTAGGATGCTACACTAAGTTATCAAAGTCTGTAGGGTGCTACACTAAGTTATCAAAGTCTGTGAGTTGCTACACTAAGTTATCAAAGTCTGTAGGGTGCTACTCCAAGTTATCTGATTTTATGTAATAATATCGTATCAGCAATTATAGAAAAAAAAATTAATGTTAAAATCTGAAATAGTTCAGCAAGAAGCACAGTTTCAACTTGGAACAAACAAAGCCAACAATCAATTTAAACTGAAGAAAATGTTTCGAACATTCACAATACCTTCACATTCAGTAATATTGTTAGTTTGAATATCATTGGGTAAATATGTATGCAGAAAAACACCAACAACAACAACATGATCTTGGACCGACTTTGTTTATGTGGATATATTTAGGTAATCAAAACAAACAAATTTAAATTCTTATCTGGGATAAAAACGCATCTTGGAGCCACTCTAATACTCCATCACTGGGCCACGAAACGGGTACAGAGATTCTCACCCTTTCACCACTCAGCCTCTATTTATTAGGGGTCTACCGAATTCGGCTCCAGTAAATACAGAATCAAACCATTTTAAAAAATCCGGCTCTGGCTTAGGCTCCGGTAGAATTTTACTTCATTACTCCGGCAGAATTTTACTTCATAACTCAGGCCAAATCCGGCTGGGCGATGGAGCCATAATATTCTATATAAATATTTATATTAACTCCGGCTCCTGTAAACTTGGAATTCGGCCATTTTTACTAATCCGGGTCCGGCCCCGCCTCGGCCGGATTTCACTTTATGAATCCGGTCAAATTCGGCCTAAGCCGGATTTCAAAAAATTGAATCCTTTAAACCCCTACTGTTTATACTGACATCAGAACGATGCGATAGGACCATCTCTTTGCATATATTAAAGTATCGTTTAAGTACGCATGTGATGTACCATCATTTATTAACAACACGGATGTAAAAGTGTGAGGCTACAAATGAAATGGTTTTTTATACATGCAATTTTATTCACAGGAATAGGTCTATGAGCAGGGGCGGATCAAGAATGCATGGGGCCCCTGGCTGCCATTCCACCTGGGGCCCGATCCAGCCACCTTTATTATACATTATTATAAGTTTGGGGCCCTTAAATCATCGGGGGCCCCTGGCTTTAAGCCCAGTCAGCACCCCCCTTAATCCGCCATAGGGTCTATGACTTTAACTGTCTATGTCATTTAAAAAAAGACAACAAATTAATGATCCGTAAACTAAATGCTTAGTGGACATTTACAGGAACATTGGCATGTCACAGTTCACAAAAAACTTTTATCCGCAAAGGCCATGACCTTGACGATATGTTCTTCTGACTGGCTGAAGATGCAGGCCGGGTGGGGGGAGGGGAAATGATTTAAACATTGGAACTAATGGTATCACAGCTATCAGCATGCACAAACGATGTAAAGTGAAGGGTTCATTTTTAACTTAACTTTCTACTGGTGTACAAATATTAACATTTCATGCTCGAAAAAAAAAAAAAGCTAAATAAAACCGCCAAGATAGTCAAAAAGTAAGCCAAGGATTCGAATGTGAGAGGGGAGATAGGGTAGGTTGGTAAAGGGAACAGCAGAGGCGTCACTAGAGTTGGTGTCAGCCGGGGTGGTAGCTCATGGTGTCAGCCCCTCACGACTTACCCCCAGAGAACTCCTCCAAGTCTTCCAGTACCAAGTAACAGGAACATATATAATTTTACATTTTGTTGCCACCCCTTGTGATTGTGTCACCCGGGGCGGCACGCCCCCAGCGCACCCCCCTATCGTCGCCACTGGGAAACAGACCGCCTTCTACCACATTTAAATGAGGACATAAGTTAAAGTTTTGTTTCAGAGGAATTTTAATATATATATGTATATATATATATTCATCTTACAATCCGGGATTTTTTTGTGTTGTATATAAGTCATGTAGATCTACTAAGGAAACAAAAGCTATGAAAAAAAAAACCCAACATTAACAGCAATTGAATGTTCACCCTGGTTATTTAACATAATATGCGTTCATACTTATATGAACGCCCTCAAAACCTATGATGACAGTGTTGTATCGTATCGCTGTCACAGGTCAACACAAGACCTTGTTATTTCATGTCAAAAATCTATTAATATATCCCACCCCCACCCCTCCCATTTAAAAAAAAATAAACGTCCCTGAGAAATTAATTAAATATCAGTGTATTCTTTTAGCACTAATCTGAACATAGTTTTGTTTTACGACATTTGAGTCAAGACATTTAAAAAAAAATGTTTTTATCATAAGTGTGTTATACTAAACAGTTTGCACAAATATTGATACCTGTATCTATAGGGTAGTTAAAAAAACATGATTACACAAGAAGTTTGCCTCACATGATGTCTTGCTAGCCTGACAAACTATCAATAGATAAAATAACACGGTATAACCAGACTGACTTGATAATGGAGTAAAAAAAAAGTAGCTTATAATCGATAATTATTCTACAAAGAAAACACAAAAAGTAGGAATGTTCAAGTTGATTACCACATCCGATACTGCCTCAAAGGTAACAGAACCCACGATGATGTAAGTATGTTGAACATGTAAGTGTGTTAAGGATGTAAGTCTGTTGAGGATGTAAGTATGTTGTTGCCTTATGTTCAGACATCTGATGCTATGTGAGTGTGTAATGTGGCACAACACTTCTCCTAAGTTAACTAACGCTGAACCATTGAATGTAATGAAAGCAACAAAGTGGGTCAACTAGAGAACGAATTACTGTTAAATGACAGGGCGTGAAGATTGATGAGTGGTTACTGCTTCACCGAACGGTGGGGCAGTTGGGTCAAAAGTGGGTCTTGTTGTCATCAGCAGAATTTATCCTGAGTGGGGCAGGTGGGTCGAAAATTGGTCTTGTTGTCTTAAGGAGAAGTGTACTGAGTGGGGCAGGTGGGACAAAAGCAGGTCTTGTTGTCATTGACAGAAATGGGACAGGTGGGTCAAACGTGGGTCTTGTTGTCATTGACAGAAATAAACTGAGAGGAGTAGGTGGCTCAAACATGGGTCTGGTTGTCATTGACAGAATTAAAATGAGAGGGACAGGTTGGTCTAAAGTGCGTCTTGTTGTCATTGACAGACATAAACTGAGTGGGACAGGTGGGTCAAACATGGGTCAACATAAATATAGCGAGTGGGGCGTTATGTTCCACTTCTCTATAGCCCTGGCAATATTTACAATTCCGTTACATTTCATTTATTGGCGCACTCAGTGCGTGTGTTTGTACTGCACCGTGTCAATGCACGCACAATGAATTTGCTATTTGTTCAACCGATTGTCACTGAATATTCATGTCTTCAGTTGTATGAAATATTTATGTTTTTGCTGCAGGTGTTGTGGGCGTAGCCTTGGATGATGGTTTATTGAGATAATCTGGCCATTCGTAGAGTGTCAAATTCATAAAAGACAGTGCATCGTTTTGGTGCACATTGCAAAGCTTCCTCGCTAGTCTGTGTGCATTGTTAGGAGGACACTCGATTCGCCTGTGTCGCTCTGGGTTCACCTGTGTCACTGTAGGTTCACCTGTGTCACTGCCGGTTCACCTGTGTCACTGTCAGTTCACCTGTGTCACTGTCAGTTCACCTGTGTCATTGTCAGTTCACCTGTGTCACTGTCAGTTCACCTGTGTCACTGTCGGTTCAATTGTGTCACTGTCGCTTCACCTTTGTCCCTGTCAGTTCACACGTTTCGATCACGGTTCTCCTGTAATTAGCAGTCATATTTTAAGTTAAGCCTAAAATTATATGAAGACATACATGTTCATCATTCGTCAAAGCTGTTGCTCCATTGCCGTAGATATCCTAGTTGTCGTCTAGTTTATCCTTGTTGATGAAGTAATCAATCTATTTTTACTATGATAATAACCGACAAGCTTTTTTAAAAAGAATAACCAAAGAATTACATAATTATTTTTTTCACTTGATTTCTATGTGGGGAAAAAAAGCTGCACGACCAGTAGTCGTATTGGGAAATCACTATGCAGAGCTTCGAGGCTTAAATGCCAATGTCATGGTCCAATAGCTTATGACACATAACTTAATATCATTGGCAGAGATCACAGACTGCCTAGGAAAAAAAACGGCAGTGGACGGTAATTCAATAATCATATGACGTCAATTCTTGTTTAGAGTTACGTGCTTTGAAAAGAGATGGTGGTCAAGGTCAGACAGTTATGTAAGCTTGATCTTGACTTACCTACTGTGATTACAAAAAACATTTCAATCTTCCATGGCAATAACCTCAAAAGTCGTCCTGGGAATTTTAAAAAAATCTTCTTGACGATGAGAGGTGTGGGGAGCTGTTTACTTACATGTCATCACTCAAGTTTGTTGTGTGTGGGGAGCAGTATGTGCCATTACTCAAGTTTGTTGTGTGTGGGGAGCAGTATGTGTCATCACTCAAGTTTGTTGTGTGTGGGGAGCAGTATGTGCCATCACCCAAGTTTGTTGAGTGTGGGGAGCAGTAAGTGCCATTACTCAAGTTTGTTGAGTGTGGGGAGCAGTAAGTGCCATTACTCAAGTTTGTTGTGTGTGGGGAGCAGTATGTGCCATTACTCAAGTTCGTTGTGTGTGGGGAGAAGTATGTGCCATTACTCAAGTTTGTTGTGTGTGGGGAGCAGTATGAGCCATTACTCAAGTTTGTTGTGTGTGGGGAGCAGTATGTGCCCTTACTCAAGTTTGTTGTGTGTGGGGAGCAGTATGTGCCATTACTCAAGTTTGTTGTTTGTGGGGAGCAGTATGTGCCATTACTCAAGTTTGTTGAGTGTGGGGAGCAGTAAGTGCCATTACTCAAGTTTGTTGTGTGTGGGGAGCAGTATGTGCCATTACTCAAGTTCGTTGTGTGTGGGGAGAAGTATGTGCCATTACTCAAGTTTGTTGTGTGTGGGGAGCAGTATGTGCCATTACTCAAGTTTGTTGTGTGTGGGGAGCAGTATGTGCCATTACTCAAGTTTGTTGTGTGTGGGGAGAACTTTACACACATGTCATCACTCAAGTGTGTCTTGTACTTAGCAGTGTACTTATGTCATCACTAAAATGTGTTTGTTAATGAACTTTCCATCAATCTTCAAAGAGCTCACTAAGTCTGTTTTTTATGTTATAAAACTTTTGTGTGATAAAACTTAGATCAATTTCAACACCAACATTAAAACTATTTAGAAATGACCTATTTACATTAACAAACTTCAAAGAGCCAATTTTTCTTTGTAAAGAATTTTTTAGTGCGATGTTTGTTCATCGACCAGTTCTTGAGGAGTTCAATTGTATAATTTTAAAAAATTACAGAATTGGTCATTTGAAGATGACCCATAAATTCCTTAAACTGCCAGGCAATCAATTCATATTTTGATAATACCACGCCTTTTATGCACGAAGATTTTATTAATTCAAGAAGAAATGTCAAGGATGATGTCTGTTCAACTCAGCTACTATAAATAAACTGATCAAATGACCGATATCTGTGCGTCAAAGACTAACATAAATCTACTTGTCAGTTTCTTTTGTAGAATAGTTTCGTTTGTTTTATGGGAATTAAGATCCTTACGTTGGAAATGTGCCGCATAATAATAAGAGCGTGGGAGTGGGGGGGAGGGGGGCATGCACTCGTGTTGTGGACCGGTGAGAAATACACAAGTCAGAGGCGTGCCTGACAGGGGGTATGGCACTAATCATATTTTTAAAAAAAATAGTGTTATTTTATTGGATGTTTTGTCAATAATATTCAATGGACGGCAAATTTTTCGTCTAGCCTGCGTCTTTGATTGGTTGTGTGTTGTTCTTCGCGGAGGACATACCTAGAGTTTCTTCGCGAAGAATATCTATAATATAATGAGAGAAATTTTCTATATATCGTAACAGCAACATGATTACAGAAGAGCACAAACTTGGACCATATGTAAATGGGATTCAAGTCATATAATTTGGTACATAATTGTTTCAGCATAAGATTTCAAACGAGATAATCATGACGCGAAACATTAATTACAGTAATACACACAATCACTCACACACATTAACAACCTCTCCCACCACCCACACACTATAACAGTTTTTTTTTTTAAAAAAAAAATAAAAATTAATTTAAAAAATTGATCACTTTAATTTATTTCAGGTGGGCGTTGTGGTTGTTTTTTTTTTTTTTTTTTTTTTTTTTTT
>MUZC01004492.1:184874-198403 GCA_002072015.1 Radix auricularia | reverse complement strand
GGGGGGTTTTTTTTTTTTTTTTTTTTTTTTTTTTTTTGGGGGGGGGGGGGGGTTTAGATCGTATCGCAAAAACATAGTCTCCGATTATAATATCAGACGGTATCATTATGAGAGTATCCGAGTATTCAGTCCAAACTACGTCACACTTGCTAAGACAACATAACCTTTCAATGGATATCTATAAGGGGCCATCCATAAATAACCTCACGTGATCTTGGCTTCTCTTTTTTACCCCCTCCCCCTCGTTGCATGTCGTCACTCAAATTGATACTCCCTCAAATGTCACGTTACAAAGCTTGCCCCCCCCCCCCCAATCGCTCCCATGAAGGTCGTATTTTCTATTTGAAAATGAGCATGCATCAAATCAAATTTTTATCGTTTAAGTCTTTATTTAATGTAGACCTGCACTCTTATATCGTAACACGCTTGAAGCCATGTCATTAAATAAATTGAAAGCAATCAAACATTTAAGTGTAATTTTTATTTAAAGTCGCGCGTTTTTATGTGATGTAACATTTCTAACACACACACACACACACACACACACACACACACACACACACACGTCGTCACACATCGTTACAAATGAGTGACCCCCGCCCCCTCCCACCAGGTGCCTGACGTCATTTATGGACGGCCCCCTAAATGCCCACTATTTAATATGATAGCAGGATGTGCCATGTGCGCACATTTCTTTACATTGACACGAGCCTGACATTGATGATAAAGCCGGCAGTTACAGTAACACGTGCGTTACAATTATGAAATTCATTTATATTTTCATTTTATGGCATGTAACAAAAATGTATTTACACACATTATCAAATGACATCGTGAAAGACAATATTAACTAGTATTATAGTAACATATTGAAAACTGTCAGCTGACTCCGAGCAGGGTAATTTGTCAGGAAGTCAACTTGTTCGCGCTCACAGAAAGAGATTCGCGATGACACTTTGTTCTCTGAATGGTGAAGTGCTTGGTACCTCAGTACCATTAGGGGGATGGTAACTGACACTGTGGTTGGTTTATTTTAAGATCTTTTCAGCAGCGCACCGCCACACATAGCACGGTTACTTGGAAATCTTTGCGTTGACTTCTGCAACGTCAAAATCACATACAATTCAATTTTCTGAATAAACCAACCAACCATGGCGTGAGAGAACGATACCTTTAGGGTTTGGTGTGGCCAATGTGACGTCAGCTCTTCCCTAACACACCCTGGTGTTCAGACCGGTGGTCAGGTTCAGGATGGGTAAAAGAGACCGATTTGGACTGGCCGTTGGTCAGTTCGTTTAAGAACGTCTTGATTTCCGGGTCCAAGTATTCAACAATGGTGACGTCGCTGACCAAGCTGGTCCCGATGTGTTGCGGCGTTTTAGGCAGCACGTTGTCGTGGCTGTTGTACGTGACGTCACCGTCCTTGACACTGGAGGTCAGAGGGGACGTCTCCATGTTGTCCATGCTGTCAATCGCATGGTACTCGATACCGTGTTCCGGTGTAGGGGACATCACGCGCTTGTCTCCCGCGTGCGTGCCATTGTATTTCAAGGCCGTAGGATCGACTGCCACGTGATGAAGGGGCAGCGACTCTGGAAGTTTCTCCGAGGTCTTCGTGTCCTTCTTGTAATATTTGAATGACCTGATGGACGCGCAGTGTGTGCCGTTGCTGTCGGAAAGTTCCACGTCATTCACTGTGTACTGCGTGTTGCGGTAACTTGACTGCGACATCCTTCTGTTTTTGTTGAAGACGTGTCTGAAAATTCTCAGCAGGACCCTGCGGAATTTCCTCCCGAACGCGGTGTAGATGAGAAAGTTGACAGCGGAGTTGATGGCGAACAGGAGGTTGCTGACGGCCAACCATCCGAAAAAATCGTCGATGCTGATGACGTCGAACTGGGAGATGAGGCCCGGGGTCTGGCAGAAGATGAAGACGATGACGATGAGGACGAGAACAAGGCTGAGGTTGGCCTCGTTCTCCTCGTGGATGTTGGTGCCCGACCTCCGCCGCTGCATGGTCATCAGCTCTTTGATGAGGAAACTGTTCAGGATGAGAAGTGCGGCGAAGGGTATCACGTAGATGACGATAGTGTACATGACGGTGCGGTAGATTTTGTAGACGTCCGTGTTCCCGAAGTACGTCGTCCCGACCATCAGACAAACCCTGCGACCGGACGACGAGGAAGTGGACAGGGAGGGCAGTGCCGTCATAGACGTCTGCGCCGAGGGCGCGCCCGAGCCTTGGGGGCCGTGTCCATCTGACGGGCGGGACGCGGTGCAGGGCGTGGCTTCAGATGCGAAGAGATGCGGGATGTTGTAGAGCAGGGAGACCACGGCTATGATGACCATCACGATGACCGTCTTACGCCTGCTGATGAGCCGGGCGGCCCGGAACGGGTGGCAGATGGCGATGTAGCGCTCCATAGAGACAGAGACCGTGATCCAGACGTTGCACTGCTGGAGCGTCATGACGATGTAGTAGGCCGGCGTGTGCAGGACGGGGTAGACCGTGTCCTTGAAGTAGAGCAGGGCATCACCTCGGAGGTAATTGGCGCAGCTGAGAGGAGTCGGTAGCGGAGGGGGAGGAAGAAAGAACAAGAGTTAGATGGTTAACATTTATTTTGCATGGTTTCCAAGCTTTTATATGGAATTTTAAACAATAAAAAATAGACACATTTTGTTTGTTTTATGTTTAATGTGTGAAATAATAACTTTTTAATAATAGATTTTTAGCTATTTACAACATAAATTCTTAAAGTAATCAAGGTGGCAGTCTACGAGCTGAAATATTCGCAGTTTTCATGTTTTAATCATTCCTGACTAAGATGCTATAGGCTTAAAACATTGGGCATGACCTCAATGTCATACATACACCGATGACGTGTTTGTAAGAACATAATGGAAGTAAGACGCGCCGCGAAATGACCAAAACATGTATTGAGAAAATCCACAAGTCAGCAAGCTTGCCGTGTTTTGGGGAGTACGAAATTCAGTAGATGATGCCATCTAACACTTCATTTCTCATTGACAGTTGGCCTCACGGGGGCCCCGCACTGTGCCGTGAAATGATTCCGTATTTTGGTCAGGAAGTCTATTTGATCGTTCCCTTTCTGACGCTATCAAGCTTGGACTCGCCCAAGAGAAGGGTTTACACCATCCTCAATTTACTACGTGAATTTCAGCCGTGAATTTCGCTGAAATATTGATGTAGTTTTTTTTGTTTAAAAAAAAAAAAGAAGAATACTAAAGAATATTGATGTACGTTTTGTTTTATAAACAGAAGGATATCGAAGAATATTGCCGTAGTTTGGGTGAGGAGGTACTAAATGCTACATCAGATGGCGTTTTATTCTTAAAGAAGAAGCAAGGAAATACTTAGTTAAGGCAGCACAAAGTGGATTGGAAGAGGTTGAAATTATTTCTTAAAACCGATTAGGGTCTTGGTAAATTATAACAACAACAACAAAAATTGTGACCGTCGCAATAAAATGAAGCGTTATCAAATAACTAATACACATATAGACGTTTCTGTTAATAGCTTCATCAGTACAAATAACTTAAAACAAGTATCGAAATGGAATTTACAGCTTATGGCACATTGCCATTGAAAAATATTAATTAAAGGTTTAAAAAAAACAACACAGCAACGAAAAGAAGGAAGATGGACACAATTACTTCAAAAAAAAAAAAAAAAAAAAAACCGGGTTACAAGAGGAGGAATGAAATATCAAAAGTTACAGTTTAGCACAGCTAGAAAAAAAGATTCCACACTTTTGTAAATTTATGAAAGTGGTTTAATGCATAGGGGGCCAAATGACCAAATAGTTCTAAAAATAGATTTTGCACGTAGACCCTATCATGGGTACTGCTCGCATATATAATATCAGTAATTGCAATAACTGAAATCTCACCATGATTAGCAATGCTTGAGTGGTTAGAGACAGGACGTAGACATTATTTATAACGTACAGGTGTTCTCTAAACCGATCTCTCAGGCGACGAGCTTTCTCACCCGCGTAGGTTGTTTAAAAACCTATTGCAGAGAAGTGAATCAATCACGCTACGACGTGAGCAAGTGAAAACATTTTTTTTTAATTCAAGAGGGAAAGAATTGCAGTCTATTTCGATTACATCTCGGCGAGTATGGCACCGGTTACGGTTACAACCTTTAGTTACAATGTGTTATCTTATCGTATCTGTTACAGACGCTCCATCTATATAGAAGATTATTGCGTCCTACGCTTATCTATGGTTTGTGTTTAGTCCCGCATTCTTATTAGAGTTTTAAATGATGATAAATGGTTGGCTTTCCTGGTTTTTTAAGGCAACGCATGCCACGCCCGAATTCCGGACGGGAAGAGAGAAAATTTGTATGTGTTTGTTCTTGCACATGGAATAAGAAAGATGTTTTTTATCCTTATGTCTATCGGAGGGTTGTATTAAGTTATCTCTGTGTTGTATTTCTAAATTAGAATTAATCGCTATATTTATAATAACTAATTTACTCTCGGTTCTTCTATCCTCTGGTGTTACAAGGTTTAATGATTTAGCTAATGGTGTTTTGTCAGTTTTGAATATTCTCCAGTAATGAATCTTGCAGCTCTTTTTTGAATTTGTTCAAGTTTATCAATGTTTTCTTTGGTTGATGGGTCCCATACAGAAGATACATATTCTAGTAAAGGTCTCACCAAGGTGAGTTAGCATTTTAGTTTTATATCTTTATTACATTTGTAAAAGTTTTTTTTTTTTATTTATAAAACCTAAGGTTTTATTTGATTTCATTGATATGGGGATACCATGACAGTTTCCATTTTTTATTATGACTCCTAAGTATTTTGCATCTTTAGTTTGGGTTAGTTCTTTTTCATGAATAAAATATTTTGAATTTATTATTTCTTTCATAAAAGAATATGACTTCTTACAAGTAAGTAGATCTTTAAGACTCCTATCCCCGCGGAAAGCTAAAAGAGTAAGTTTTTGTTGTTGTTTTTTTTTTGTTTTTTTAAAGACCCGCTCGATTAGAGGTTCAGCCATGACATGGCTGTAAGCAGGCTCTACCTTCAGTGCAACACATTAATTACAGTGTCATGTTATATACTTTCCGGACAACGACACATTTTTTAAACATAAAAATATATTCGTTTCTCGCTTGCTACACGAAGGAATCTTCCATGAGTCAAAGTTGCGGGAGTGGGGCAGGTGCAGAAAACTTGCAAGGGGTCTCACGTTGTAGCATTTGATTGAGCCAATGTTCCAGGACGTTATTAGGTCAGATTCACCTCTTAGATATTTGTCTTGTTTTTCAGTTATGTCTTCGTGTGCTCAAATATCCTCTTATTCGCCAGTCTTCTGTTTTAGTTGACTATTCAGTACAAACATGTCTTGATTTTTAAAACTTTTTCTTTAGGTAGGCCATGAGGTCGTCACGAGAACTTATCAAAGCATACATCAGACTTTATACATCAGACTTTATACATCAGACTTTATGCATCAGACTTAATGCATCAGACTTTGTACATCAGACTTTACACATCACACTTTATACATCATACATTACATATCATACATTACATATCATACATTACATACCACACATCATAAATTACACATCAAACTTCATATATTACACATCATACATTGCATATCATAATTACGTAATATCATACATTACGTACGACACATCATAAATTATAATTTACACTTGACATATCACACGTCATACATTACATAATTTACATTACACCTTATACATTACACTTCATGCGTTACAATTATACATTACATATCTTACATTACACATTATACATTAAACTTTAAACGTTACACTTATACATTACACAACACAAAAAACATATCAACTCCATGACCAGTATGGAAATTTCTTCTCTTTCTCTCTACCAATGTATCACCATTAACCTGCGCCCCAGATAAGTTATGACCCGCCTGATACCCGCCTATGAATCTATTGACCACGGCCAAATTGTTAATGACCATTTGTCGACGTCCGGGGCTAAGCTGTTCAGCCAACTATTTAATTACGGGCATTGAAGGCAGCATGTTACATTACAGTGACTAGACTCATTATATAAGACACCCGTCTAACACAATTATTTGTTGTGAGATGTTTGTAAGGTAAGAAATAAGTTACGTTAGGACACACTTAACAAAAGACACACATACTTGTCGATAGAACAGCTGAGGGTTTAGCCAACACCAGCATTAATATTCATTTGAATTTGGATTAGATATGACAAAGCTTGTGGGTCAAGGATACTGCGGTTTTTCTAAAATGGTAGGAAAAGAATGAGGAATGTAAGCAATAATTAGAACAATTACCCAAAAAGCAGCATGTGTACATTGCAGTTCACATAAACTGCATCTTGCCGTTAATGATTTAAATAATGTGAATGCTATACGAAACGCAATAGCAACACATCAATTAAAGTGTTTTCCGGGAAAGAAATCAGCGAAGAAAGCTAAATCAAAATGTTCGTTTGCTATGTGAAACTACATGGACTCATAAATATAAATGCTGGCGTATTTTTGCTAAAAATTGGACAGGAAACGTTTTTAGAACAATCAGTAACGTAATCAGTTATACTTGCAGATATATTTCTTTTTTACGTTTGATATGTGTACACTGTCTTCATGTAATAAAATTGCAGGGAATTTAGTTCAGTTTTCTTATTACAAATTTATGACATTGGTCTAAAATCTAGTGCGGGGGGGGGGGGGGGGTGCTGCAAGGACCCCTTACTTCCCCTTCATACGCCCATGCATATATTCGTTTTATTTGCATGTTATACAGTTTGTATCTACAGTTTGTATTGCAAGGTATTCAATTAACATTATCAAAATTAAGCAACTCACATAATCATATATCAATAAATGTTTTAACTCATTTGGGCCGACAGATGTTTCTGGTGTAGGCAGGTAGCAGTTATTAACTACAGGTATTAAAAAATACATGCGCTTGCAGTCGTTTAATGATTGATTTTTAATACTCTGTGAATAAACTGTGTATATACCACACCCATAACTGATGCTTGATGTTTTAATAATTTGTTAATAAAGACACTGCTGCAAAATGAACGTTTTAAAAAATATTCCGGGCCCGAGTTTTGAAACGGGGTCAGCTATTATATAAACATTCAATGTTCAGAGTTTTGCCCACATTTCCCCGCATCGCACGGTGGCCTCCACTGTTTTTTTTTTGGAAGGCAACAATAAAGACATGCCCACAAGCCCTGCTGATAAATTTAACATTTCACTGTCGGGATGTACAACGAAATGAGAAGCGTGGCACAGTCACCTAGTTCAAATAGATGACGCCATTTTAAAAAAAATATATAACATAGTCAAATTTAAAATTATAAATTGGAGCATTAAATGATTAAAAGGAACAATGGAATTGTCCAAGATTTTATTTTTTTTGACATAAGTGTAAAAACCATAAATATTTTTTATGACGTCATTTATTCATAAAGACATGCCCACAAGCCCTGCTCATAAATTTAACATTTCACTGTCGGGATGTACAACGAAATGAGAAACGTGGCACAGTCACCTAGTTGAAATAGATGACGCCATTTTAAAAAAAATATATAACATAGTCAAATTTAAAATTATAAATTGGAGCATTAAATGATTAAAAGGAACAATGGAATTGTCCAAGATTTTTTTTTTTTTGACATAAGTGTAAAAACCATAAATATTTTTTATGACGTCATTTATTCAGGTCAGTTTCAATTTTGTATAACAGCCTGTGGTTACAATCATTTCTTTTCTTTTTATCGGATATCTCATTCCATGTAAAGAGATATCTTTCAACAACTCATTGCTAAGCTATTGTTCAATTTATATATTTTTTCGTTTCATTTTCTTGTCATAAGATTCATACAAAGAGTTTCGATTAATCTTATTTTACTATCAGGGGAATACAGATCCGGAAAAAGCATAAAACTCCAGATTCTCAAGATGTATGGTACACTCTGCACATAGGCGTGTCAACGATTTGGACAGTTTACTTTTGCACAGCATGGCAGCTTAATAAAAATCAGTGGCGTCCCTAGGGGATTGCAGACCACACCGGGTGACACCATCTCAAGGGGTGACACCATCTCAAGGGGTGACACCATCTCAAGGGGTGACACCATCTCAAGGGGTGACACCGTCTCAAGGAGTGACACCATCTCAAGGGTTGACACCATCTCAAGGGGTGACACCATCTCAAAGGGTGACACCATCTCAAGGGAAGACACCATCTTAAGGGGTGACACCAAAGAGTAAAATTATGTATGTTGCCGCTGTTCCGCACTGGCAGAGGCGCGGAGGGTCTTTGGGGGTAAATTTTGAGGGGGTGACCTACATCACTGGATGACTCCATGACCTACATCACTGGATGAAACCATGACCTACATAACTAGGTGATACCATGACCTACATCACTGGATGACACCATGACCTACATCACTGGGTGACACCGAAACCTACATCACTGGATGACACCTAGACCTAAATCACTGGGTGACACCATGACATACATCACTGAGTGACACCATGACCTACATCACTGGATGACACCATGACCTTCATCACTGGGTGACACCATGACCTACATCACTTGATGACACCATGACCTACATCACTGGATGACACGATGACCTACATCACTGGGTGACACAAAAACCTACATCACTGGATGACACCTAGATCTACATCACTGGGTGACACCATGACCTACATCAATGGGTGACACCGAAACCTACATCACTGGATGACACCTAGACCTACATCACTGGTTGACACCATGACCTACATCACTGGGTGACACCATGATCTACATCACTGGTTGTCACCATGACCTACATCACTGGGTGACACCATGATCTACATCACTGGTTGACACCATGATCTACATCACCGAGTGACACAGTGACCTAGCACGCTGAGTGACACCATAACCTACATAACTGGGTGACACCATGACTCCATGACCTACATCACTGGGCGACACCATGACCTACATCACTGGGTGACATCATGACCTACATCACTGGGTGACATCATGACCTACATCACTGGGCGACATCATGACCTACATCACTGGGTGACATCATGACCTACATCCCTTGGCGACACCATGACCTACATCACTGGTCGACACCATGACCTACATCACTGGGTGACACCATGACCTATATCACTGGGTGACATCATGACCTACATCACTGGGTGACACCATGACCTACATCACTGGGTGACATCATGACCTACATCACTGGGTGACATCATGACCTACATCACTGGGTGACACCATGACCTACAGCACTGAGTGACACCGTGACCTACAGCACTGGTATGACACCAACCCTAGTGACACCTCTGAATATAATGAATCAAAAATAACTGGGACTCACAATAAGGAGTTTACTTCTTTAACTGATCTCAATTTCCTAGTCAGGACACCCTATTCCATCGTTACTAAGTTTTCCTTGTGTGCGACCAAAATCACAATTCTACTTCCATTTATAATTCCACTTATAAATCAAGTGTTTGTTTAATGGTCTTAAGTTAGCCCTTAAACGCCAAGACGCTACGGTTGTAGCACACCAATAATCTAACGTCAAAAATAACACAATTATCAGCATACAATTCCTTTCCATGGTATTATGTGAAACATGTTAACGTTGGCTCCCAAGTTATAGGAAACAAGTTAAAACTTGCTTTCATGTTAGAGGAAATAGGATAACACTGGCTCCCATATTACAGGAAATATGATAACACTGGCTCCTATATTACAGGAAACATGATAACACTGGCTCCTATATTACAGGAAACATGATAACGCTGGCTCCCATATTACAGGAAACATGATAACGCTGGCTCCTATATTACAGGAAACATGATAACGCTGGCTCCCATGTTACAGGAAACATGATAACGCTGGCTCCCAAGTTACAGGAAACATGATAACGCTGGCTCCCATATTACAGGAAACATGATAACGCTGGCTCACATGTTACAGGAAACATGATAACGCTGGCTCCTATGTTACAGGAAACATGATAACGCTGGCTCCCATGTTACAGGAAACATGATAACGCTGGCTCCCATATTACAGGAAACATGATAACGCTGGCTCCCAAATTACAGGAAACTTCCCAGAATTTATAAATGCAAATAAACTTAAACACTTACTTCCCCCCACATCCAACCCATACCCAGGCCTAAAGTTTCATTCCTTTCTCTCATAGCATCCATGCCATGCCCATTAGGTGTTGGCTATTTATGATACGTTCTTTACCGCGGGACGATCAGCAAATTCTAAAACTCGTGTAGCCACGAAATCTTTCTCTTTCTTTACCTTATACGACCATTGGAGCAAGCTAATTGTGTCATCTAATCTTGCTGACGGAAATATAGGAGCCCACTGAGCGACCAGGTCATATAAAAGCTCCATGTTTGTTGATTTAATTGCAGACAAATGCTGCAAGCAAGAAATAAGAGAGCTTAACCAATACCTGTAACTAAAATTAGAAAACGTAGCGTAGTTTGTTGATACATGTGGATATGTTTATTTTTGTGTTTACAAAAATATTAAAGACTATGTTGAAGATTATTGCGTCCCTATGTCTTATAAGAAAACATGGGGCCACAGTTACTTAAGTTCGAAGCACATTGTCCCGGAGTTGGTTACACTCAGGGACTACCTCAGCCCCGGGAACAAATCCGTGCCATTACCTACATTCTAGCCGGTGACTATCGCCACTCAAGCAACATTAACTCATCGTAGAATTCTTGTGAGGAGTTACTTAATGTATCATTGTAATTATTGTTGGAACAGTCAATCCAAGCAATGACTCAACTAGTCATTCCAAGCAAAGACTCAATTAGTCATTCAAAGCAAAGACTCAACTAATAATCCAAGCAATGACCCATCTAGTCATTCCAAGCCATGACTCAACTAGTCATTCCAATCCGTGACCCGACTAGTAATTCCAAGCAATTACCCAACTAATCATTCCAAGCAATGACTCATCTAGTCATTCCAAGCAATGACTCATCTAGTCATTCCAAGCAATGACTCAACTAGTAATCCAAGCAATGACTAACAAGTCATTCCAAGCAATGACTCAACTAGTCATTCCAAGCAATGACTCAACTAGTAATCCAAGCAATGACTCATCTAGTCATTCCAAGCAATTACTCATCTAGTCATTCCAAGCAATGACTCATCTAGTCATTCCAAGCAATGACTAACAAGTCATTCCAAGCAATGACTCAACTAGTCATTCCAAGCAATGACTCAACAAGTCATTCCAAGCAATGACTAACAAGTCATTCCAAGCAATGACTCAACTAGTAATCCAAGCAATGACTAACAAGTCATTCCAAGCAATGACTCATCTAGTCATTCCAAGCAATGACTATACTAGTAATCCAAGCAATGACTCAACTAGTAATCCAAGCAATGACTAACAAGTCATTCCAAGCAATGACTCAATTAGTAATCCAAGCAATGACTAACAAGTCATTCCAAGCAATGACTCACTAGTCATTCAAAGCAATGACTCAACTAGTAATCCAAGCAATGACTCAACTAGTAATCCAAGCAATGACTAATAAGTCATTCCAAGCAATGACTCACTAGTCATTCCAAGCAATGACTCATCTAGTCATTCCAAGCCATGACCCGACTAGTCATTCCAAGCAATGACTCGACTAATCATTCCAAGCAATGACTCAACTAGTCATTCCAAGCAATGACTCAACTAGTCATTCCAAGCAATGACTCAACTAGTCATTCCAAGCAATGAATCAAATAGTCATTCCAAGCAATGACTCAACTAGTCATTCCAAGCAATGACTCAACTAGTCATTCCAAGCAATGACTCAACTAGTCATTCCAAGCAATGACTCAACTAGTTATTCCAAGCAATGAATCAACTAGTCATTCCAAGCAATGACTCAACTAGTCATTCCAAGCAATGACTCAACTAGTCATTCCAAGCAATGACTCAAATAGTCATTCCAAGCAATGACTCAACTAGTCATTCCAAGCAATGACTCATGTAGTCATTTCAAGCAATGACTCAACTAGTCATTCCAAGCAATGACTCAACTAGTCATTCCAAGCAATGACTCATGTAATCATTTCAAGCAATGACTCAATTAGTCATTCCAAGCAATGACTGAACTAGTAATCCAAGCAATGACTCAACTAGTCATTCCAAGCAATGACTCAACTAGTCATTCCAAACAATGACTCAACTAGTCATTCCAAGCAATGACTCAACTAGTCATTCCAAGCAATGACTCAACTAGTCATTCCAAGCAATGACTCAACTAGTCATTCCAAGCAATTACTCAAATAGTCATTCCAAGCAATGACTAAACTGGTCATTCCAAGTAATGACTCATCGAGTCATTCCAAGCAATGACTCATCTATTCATTCCAAGCAATGACTCATCTAGTCATTCCAAGCAATCACTCAACTAGTCATTCCAAGCAATGACTGAACTAGTCATTCCAAGCAATTACTCAACTAGTCATTCCAAGCAATGACTCAACTAGTCATTCCAAGCAATTACTCAACTAGTAATCCAAGCAATGACTAACAAGTCATTCCAAGCAATAACTCATCTAGTCATTCCAAGCAATGACTCAACTATTAATCCAAGCAATGACTCAACTAGTAATCCAAGCAATGACTAACAAGTCATTCCAAGCAATGACTCACTAGTCATTCAAAGCAATGACTCAACTAGTAATCCAAGCAATGACTCAACTAGTAATCCAAGCAATGACTCGACTAGTCATTCCAAGCAATGACTCATCTAGTGATTCCAAGCCAAGACCCGAGTAGTAATTCCAAGCAATGAATCAACTAGTCATTCCAAGCAATGACTCAACTGGTCATTCCAAGCAATGACTCAACTAGTCATTCCAAGCAATGACTCAAGTAGTCATTCCAAGAAAACACTCAACTAGTCATTCCAAGCAATGACTCAACTAGTCATTCCAAGCAATTACTCAACTAGTCATTCCAAGCAATGACTCAACTAGTCATTCCAAGCAATGACTCAACTAGTCATTCCAAGCAATGACTCAACTAGTAATCCAAGCAATGACTAACAAGTCATTCCAAGTAATGACTCAACTAGTAATCCAAGCAATGACTAACAAGTCATTCCAAGCAATGACTCAACTAGTAATCCAAGCAATGACTAACAAGTCACTCCAAGCAATGACTCAACTAGTAATCCAAGCAATGACTAATAAGTCATTCCAAGCAATGACTCACTAGTCATTCAAAGCAATGACTCAACTAGTAATCCAAGCAATGACTCAACTAGTAATCCAAGCAATGACTCGACTAGTCATTCCAAGCAATGACTCATCTAGTCATTCCAAGCCATGACCCGACTAGTAATTCCAAGCAATGACTCGACTAATCATTCCAAGCAATGACTCAACTAGTCATTCCAAGAAAACACTCAACTAGTCATTCCAAGCAATGACTCTA
>MUZC01004492.1:171768-184701 GCA_002072015.1 Radix auricularia | reverse complement strand
TTCCAAGCAATGCCTCAACTAGTCATTCCAAGCAATGACTCAACTAGTCATTCCAAGCAATGACTCAACTAGTCATTCCAAGCAATGACTCAACTAGTCATTGCAAGCAATGGCTCAACTAGTCATTCCAATCAATGACTCATCTAGTCATTTTAAGCAATGACTTAACTAGTCATTCCAAGCAATGACTCAACTAGTCATTCCAAGCAATGACTCATCTAATAATTTCAAGCAATGACTCAATTAGTCATTCCAAGCAATGAATTAACTAGTCATTCCAAGCAATGACTCAACTAGTCATTCCAAGCAATGACTCAACTAGTCATTCCAAGCAATGACTCAACTAATCATTCCAAGCAATGAATCAACTAGTCATTCCAAGCAATGACTCAACTAGTCATTCCAAGCAATGAATCAACTAGTCATTCCAAGCAATGACTCAACTAGTCATTCCAAGCAATGACTCAACTAGTCATTCCAAGCAATGACTTATTTAGTCATTCCAAGCCATGACTCAACTAGTCATTCCAAGCAATGACTCAACTAGTCATTCCAAGCAATGACTCAACTAGTCATTCCAAGCAATGACTCAACTAATCATTCCAAGCAATGACTCAACTAGTCATTCCAAGCAATGACTCATCTAATCATTTCAAGCAATGACTCAATTAGTCATTCCAAGCAATGACTGAACTAGTCATTCCAAGCAATCACTCTACTAGTCATTCCAAGCAATGACTGAACTAGTCATTCCAAGCAATTACTCAACTAGTCATTCCAAGCAATCACTCAACTAGTCATTCCAAGCAATGACTCAACTAGTCATTCCAAGCAATGACTCAACTAGTCATTCCAAGCAATGACTCAACTAGTCATTCCAAGCAATGACTCAAATAGTCATTCCAAGCAATGACTCATCTAGTCATTCCAAGCAATGACTCAACTAGTCATTCCAAGCAATGACTCAACTAGTCATTTCAAGCAATGACTGAACTAGTCATTCCAAGCAATGACTCATCTAGTCATTCGAAGCAATGACTCAACTAGTCATTCCAAGCCGGGGCTGAACAAGTCATTCCAAGCAATGGTTCGACTAAAGATACCAGCCGACGTGAATAGAGTGGGGTTAAAAGTGTACCATTCACGTGACTAGAATAACTGCGCATGACCGAGGCTCATAAATGTGTTCCTTCCGGTACCAGTGAGAAAGTTGTTAGTTCCCCTGATCATCCGAGTTATTCCCATTTCATACGGCTAACGAGACAGGCTCTCGTTTAAACCTAGACCAGTGGATCTCAAAATGTGTATAAAAGGCGTTGTCTAAAAAGTATATTATTTCGGCACATATAATTTAGCACCATGGCAACAGTTAACACATTATTTAATTCACATTTAAAAGGCAATAAATCAATGGGAAAGAAAGAGGCAAAGAGCGATAGGAATAAAAAGAGAGGGACGAGAGACAGAGAGAGGGAGAGAGATAGTTCCTATTAATCGTTTCCTTTTAACAGAGAGAGAGGGAGAAAGAGAGAGAAAGTTCCCATTAATTGTTTCCTTTAAACATCAATAAAAAGTCTAAATGTAATTAGGCCTGAAAAAATGTTTGAGATCCTCAGATTTACTCCAGTGTCGTGTCAAATCTTCTTCATTTCTCAGGTTTCGGGGAAAACTAATTTTTAAACTAATTCTTTTATGACATTTTTACATTCATCCTAAATCAAACCATTTACGCAGTTGGGGGGTGGGGGGTGGGAGAGGGCAACTTGTCTTCTCTGACAGGTTAAAACTAAAATGAAATGTTTCTCCTATTAAAGTGTCAAATGTCTAATTTCAGATAAGTTAAGTTTTGAGACAGTTTCATGGTATGTGTACAGTTGTAGCGCTGGGAACTAAAGTTCCAGAACAGGTGTTTGGGATCAATAAATTATGATCAGGGTGTTTGGTAGCAGGGTGTTTGGTATCAGGGTGTTTGGTAGCAGGGTGTTTGGTATCAGGGTGTTTGGTATCAGTTTATTTGGTATCAGGATGTTTAGTATCAGGGTGTTTGGCATCAGGGTGTTTGGGATCAGGGTGTTTGGGATCAGGGTGTTTGGGATCGCGGTGTTTAGGAGTAAGCATCTTGGAATCAGGGTGTTCGGGATCAGGGCGTTTGGGTGCAAGTTTTTGGGATAAAAGTGATTGGTATAAGAGTGTTTGGAATCCAGGTGTTTTTGATATCGGCGTTCGTATCAGGGTGTTTGGGATCAAATTTTGTAATGAGGTTAATAGAGCAAGTTTATTTATAGAGAAGTGTTGGCGATTGGGTGTTTGTGTGGCTATCATTTATTATAATTCGAAAAGACTTCATTTCTTTCTTGTTTAAAATAGGTTGAGCCATGGAAGTACATTACACTGAGCTTCTTTTCATCGCTTCAATCATTGTTCAAAATATATTTCCGTATCTCATTTTATCTATTTTCACAATTTTCTGCTACATTAGATAACTCAGCAATAAAACTATAACTCATCAATTATATTGTGTTTTTTTTTAAATTTTAACAGTTACATTTATGTTGTTCAAAATGAAACTTTTTTTCTTCTTTTGAGTTAACTTTCTTTTAATAAAAGTATTCATACTTTTAGGTATCGATCGAATCAGAATCAGAAACTCTATAAAAGTTACACAGTGTTCTTGACAACGGCGTCTTACATAACTTAACCAGTCTAGGAGGATGAATGTATCAGTGACTCTCACTAACACCATCAACCCCTCACCCCCTAACGTTTCTCGCTAGTACAACGGGGACGCCTATGGATCTCAAAGAGGATAAATAATTTCTACCAGGCCACCCAGCTGTTTTTCTGTAGCGGTAATAGGCCGCCAACCTTGACCGAGAATTTGAGGCGCGAAACTACAACGTTCAGGGAAATAAATAGGACACCCCCCTCCGCCACACACAAACCCTTCATGTGTATGTCTTTAATAATCTCTTGCCCCAAAAAGACTGAACTTTTTTTTTTAAGTTTCGCTTTTTTTTTTTTTTTTTTTTTTTTTCAAATAAAAATTCTCTTGTAAACTAGCCATTTAGATTCTATGACTAAACGATCCTACTTGAGTTTTAAAAAATCAGCATTTAATCAAGGAATTAGCTGCCCTTGTTTTGCCAGAGGTGAAACTATTCATGCATCCAGGTATTTGCCATTTACGTTTTTCGTTTACAGAAGACAGTTACTATAACTATAACGCCAAATATTGTCAACACAAATTTCCATAACATAATTGCTTTCACACAAATAAAAACACAATGCTATAAACGAGACCGGCTGTCACCTTGAAAACAGGTAATTTATACCATTTACTCTTTTTCAAGGTAAGCTTAATGCATATGGATGATGGCCCAACACGGCTTGCAACACTACAACGGCGATAAGTCTGCCATCAGCATTTAAAACCTCCCATGCCACGACAATTTGTCGTAAATTACCATTGCCGTTAAATGATCAGAAAAAAACAACAACACAGTCATCAAAGACGTGTTATTTTTTTATGCTGATCACCGATCATTGATTCTAATAAAGGAACTTCTCTCTTTATCCCCACGGCTAGAGTCACAGCATGAACGTACACAAAATCCATCTGCAATTCAATGATAGAAAAAATTGTACATTTACATTGTACTGTTATTAGTAGATATTTACTACAGCTCATCGCCTGTACTAGATATCACTCAATATTCTAGAAAACACCAGATCTATCAATCAAACTGTGAACGTTTTTAAATATTCAAATAACACTAGTAGATGAAGACGCAAAAGCTCAGTTGTCACTTTAAAGTCTTGAATACGCTAATAAGTTTATTGTATTAGCGCAAATATTCAAGGGAAATGCAATGTCTTCAAAAGCCTCGAGGCCAAATGTTATAGTCATGTACCTTGTATTTAAATTCCTCGAGGAAAAATGTTATAATCATGTATCTGGTATTTAAATGCCTCGAGCCAATTGTTATGGTCATGTACCTGGTATTTAAAAGCATCGAGCCAAATGTTATTGTCACGTAGCTAGTTTTCAAATCGCCATTCAAATATAAATTTTTGTTGCATGGCATTCAACAAATTTTTTTTCTTCATAGCAGCTGCTCTTTTCTTTTTCATTATTTAAATAAAAAAAACCCACAACATTCTGAGAAATCCTAAAGCTCGTTATTTATTCCGTGATAAAGAACTTGCAGAATTTTCTTTTTTTAAAGCAAGTCATACATAACAACTAATGAGCATCATACACATTCAAACAAAGTTATAATTCGTTTTTTTTCCCCAATACTCATAGAAATCAATCTTTTTAAAGTTTTTCCTTGCAATTGTAACACTCGAAGAAAATAGGGGTTAAAACGACATTAACTCTATTTGAGAACCCATCTCAAAGGGAAGATAGTTGGGTATATCAAAACGTATTTTGATCTGGCTGAAAGCGTATAATTATTATTTGCAAGCACTGCCGTGAGGCTTTTGTCTAGTGATGTAAAATAGGTATACATCTTTATTGGATACAATAGGCATGAATGACAATTACTTAACAGCTTCCGTCAGATAGACTGCCAAATACGGACCAAAAGTCAAGAGGAGTTTCCCTAACTAAAACGGGACGATCTGATTTCCACACATGAAAAAGATTTTAGAAACAAAATCCAAAACAAGGTAGGGACACACTTACTAAAGTTTTAAAGAATAAGATCATGACACACAAACAAACCAGGACCGAAAACAAGGCCAGGACACATACACAAAATACAGGACAAAAACAAAGTCACGACACACAACAACAGGGGAACAAAAAAAAAAAAAAACAAGGTCATGTATGACACACAAACAAAACAAGTCCAAAATCAAGGTCATGACACACAAACAAAACAGTACGAAAAACAAGGTCAAGTCAAGCAAACAAAACAGGACCAAAAAAAAAAACAACAAACAAGGTTAGGATACGTGAAACCAATCTCGATGAAAGAACGCACCAGAAACCTTAAGCTATAAAGTCAACATCAGGTCACTTTCATGACACTGGAAAATTAGCCAACGTGGTAAGTATCAAGATTTAGATATTTTCATCAGAGGAGTCAAGCATTACGTCTAAAATAGTTGATCATCGACAACAGCAGGCGATGAAGTGTAAAACTTGGAGTTATATTATTCGAGTACCATTGATTTTACGATCTGGATTTAAATGTCCTCACTGTACAAGAATGTTTAAGCTTTTAACAAATTTCAGAGAACAAACGTCTCTTGTCAAAGGGAATACGGTATAAGAAAATTATCACAGGTATTTTTTACTATTGTATTTTCGAACTTGATTTTAAAATCATATTTTTTGTTAACTGAATAACTCTCACCTCACGTCTTTCTAAGCCCCACTACACATTAACAGATTTTGTAAAAAGTTGTATCATTCGACATTTGATCAGTTTAGGAAAAAACTTGTATGGCTAAAAGGCTATTCACCAGAAAGCCAGAGCAGCGATTGTTATCGCACAGAAATGTAACTTATTTTTAAACCATAAAAATTGTTAATTTAACGTCTACTTAGCATAACTTTAGAATGATTTTTTTGTTGTTGTATTTCCGGCGTATTCAAAAGTGTCGTTTACCTTAAATGATTTCGTAACCAAGAACGTCCTTGTCCAGTGGTGTAGATAGGGGAGGTTATCCCAATTCAAAAGACCGCCGGTCCCCGACTTTAAAGGGGGCCACCAAAGAAGTGTCCAAATTTTATTTGACATTAAATATTACACCACCGCCATGTATGACCCCCCTCCCGAAAGAAACTAAGCCTCCGGGACCTTAAATCCTTACAAATCCCTAGCTACGCCACTGTCCTTGTCTTTCTTGCAATAACTCTTCAATTGGACTTTGGCTCCGATCCAAGGTTATATCTCGTTACATTCCTGACCTTATCTGTAATAGAATCATTGAGCCGCCACCCCATACCCTATTAGGATGCCCCCGATTCTCGACAATGTAGTTTAATAAAACTTTACTATTTGTATCCACGCCTGTGTTAGATTATCTTTACAATGAAATAAAAGACCTTTGGAAATGTAATACTTTTAACAGATTTAGTGTGATGGATGTTTATTTATGAACCTAGCAACCAAATGTTAAGTGAAGTGCAGCATCCAGTAAATCTAAACGTGGTAAAATGTCATTTGCGTAGCAGGCTGGCGGATGAAAGTCGGGTGTGTGTGCGCCCCTCAGAGCAGAACGCGGTGTAGCGATGGCCTCTTTAAGATAAATGAAGAAGTTCAAAGTAGCAGAGTCCGTGAAAAGAAATAGTTTGACGAACACACCGAGATGCTTCCAGCTTTTTTGTGCCTGTCAGATCAAAGTGTTTAGTGACGCGCGTCAATGACTCATTAATATCCTAATGTCCCTCGGCAGGTAACCGCGGCCTTTCCTCGTCGTCCGATCGGAGACGAGAGTTTCCGGGATTCCGCTTTGTTCTCGAGAGTACACATCATATCCGTGGATCTATCCTTGCTCATGTACGTGGCGTGGGTAAGTTTCATTGAATCCATGAGACAAGAACTCAACGCTTTCAATGAATAAACGCGGGCCACAATGTCTGGTCCAATAAAATAATTAGAGCCAAGCCATTACAAGGAACGCAACTACCTCTCAAAATGACAACGCTTGATTAGTCACATTGATGTTTTTAAATGAAGTCAGATGGCCCAGTGGCGTAGCTAGAGGGGGGCGGTGGGGGCGGTCCGCCCCGGGCGGCACACATTTTGAGGGCGGCATTTGTGGGCAGATAAAAAGTACAGCCAATTCCAACAATCACCCTTTAATTTTTTTAAGAGGTAAAATAATGGTGAAACAAAAATATTCATATTTTCGTGTCTTAATAAACGGGTCGCACAACATTTGTTTGATTACATCTTGGTTGCTATAACTAACGCAAACTCGTTAAAAAATGTAAGTTTGATAAAAAAAGGTATTGATTTTTTAAAATTAATGCAAACCGATTTCATGGAACAAAGTGATTTCTTAAAACAAAACGCTTTATATCAGCCAAAACAACAAAACATTTGTGAAGAAATATGAGTGTTGAAAATTTAGAAGACGTGGCTATATCTTTAGAACAAGAAGTGCAACGGGAATTGTTTTTATCAATGGATAGAATTTAAAAGAAAATATTTTTAAAAAACGCTTTGATAAGGTGCATATCCTTGTTAGAAAATATTCGTATATAATACCATGTAATGTACTAAATCAAGAATTAGCACATCAAATAGATTACTGTTTTGACATTGATAAAGAAAATGTCAATATTGAAAGAAAAATGATCCCGGTTTTTATACCTGTACCTACACTACAAGGAGAGGCGTTACGTTAGAAAAACGAGGGGACAGACCTTTTTATCCATTAAATTTTATTCAACGGTATAGATTGGAAAAGTGTGTACCCAACAGAAAAATTATAATTAGGCTAAGAATTTCCTCAATTGCTATCAGTGTTGCTAGTTGGGAAAGGAGATTTTCCAAACTGAAGTTGATAAAAAATGTCTGCGTTCCACAATTAGTGATTTAAGACCATAAAATCTTGCAAAATTGACCATAGAAAAAGATATTACAAATAATTTGAAATTTTGACAGCATAATACACGACTTTTCTACTATGAAAGTTAGCAACGTAAATGCATAAATATGTTTACATACTAATGTATACAATTTCTGTGTAAAAAAAATAATTTATCTATTAATAAAAACTAAAACCATATTAATTGGTAATATTTTTTGGAATATGTGTTGCATCATTGGGGGGAGGGGGCGGCGTGGATCTGCGACCTCAGTAACTTTCTTGTGGCCTTTAAAAAAAGTATCTTGTATTTTTATAAGTGTGTATTTATAGGTATANAATGGTAAAAATGTTTCCCACCTTTACTTCGCTTCAATTACAAGTATTTATTCATGTTTATTAATTTATAAAAATCCAACATATGATTGACTTAAGCGGTCAGCCATAAATTACTTCACCCTATTTTTGCTAATTTTTTTTTTACCCCCCTACCCCGCGTCACACGTCGTCATAAAAACTTAGACCCGTTTTTGTGGCGTCACAAAGCTTTGGCAACCCCCCCCCCCCAATAAACCATACTTTTTATTTGAAAATGAGCATGTTTCAAATCAATTTTTTGTCATTTGAGTATGTCTTTAGTGTAAGGCTGCACTATAATATTGTCACACGAGTGAAGCCATGTAAAAAGTCATTAAATAATAAAAAGTGTCAGTAATCAAATATTTAAGTGGAAATTTTATTTAAAGTTGCGCGTTTTTGATGTGACATCACATTTATTAAACATTCCGCATCGTCACAAATGTAATAATCCCCCCTCCCGGCGTGTGACGTCATTTATGGGTGGTCTCTAAAAAGGTCGGCAAATTGGACACCGCCCCGGGCGGCAAAAAGTCTAGCTACGCCACTGAGATGGCCAATTGTTACCTAAATACCTACACCCACCCAAACCCACCCCAACAATATAATATCTATATATAAGGGATAGCCGGATATGGTTTTTTACTATGTGCCGAATATATCCAGATCCCGATATCTCCACGTTGAAGTGAAATAGCTAAGGGGGTGTACTTTACTACTTCGTATTTAGTATTTAATACTATTTATTAAAATATTTATTTTCAAACAGATTGAGCTTGCCAGCTATCTACAATGACAGTCTGTGACGCTGTCAACGTCAACGATGAACATTTTACAATGACTTGAATGAATGAACTTCAACGAACGGTTTAGTGGTGTCTACCAAGCGAACAGTGTTGTACTCAATGTGTAGTGTGGTGTACAAAAAGTCGTGATCGAGATCCATAATAAAAACTGTTCTTTTATTCAGAAGATTTAAAGTTTAATATGCTGTTAGTTAAATTAGTTTGTTATCTTATGTAGTAAAGTAATATCTATACTTTAACTTTTTTTATTTAATATTTTTTTCTCGTATTGAAATTGATATATTTAATATATTCTGTATGGATTTATATGACTTCACGTTCAACGCTTGTTAAATTGTTTATTTTGTTATCTATCAATAATGTAATGGATTATTTTATTTGTTACTTAACTTATTTTGTACAATTGTAATATTCGCAATAGAATAGAGTTTAAAAATATAAGACTAAATAAGAAATAACACGCGAGAGAAGCAACATTTTAATTCTTATGTTCTCAAATTAATCCACATATTTGAATTCCGGATCCTGTCCGGATCTGCCATAAGTTTTTGGCAAATGGTGGCTGAAATCCCAATATCCGGTCCGGATATCTGGCATGCGGATACCGGCCAACCCCTACTTTATATACTTTTGTTTTAAATAGAAGTTTTAGGCCGGGTTCTGAAATTTGATTTTTCCCTTCGTTCTTATTGGTCACTAAAAGTCGCTTTTTAGATATATTTCCCTTGTTGCGTGTATATATAAAAAGGTTACCAAGATTTGGAGAGTTCTACTAAGGGAGACGCTGAATAGAAGGACTTGAGTCAAGATTTGCACTAAAGATTCACGATGTCGCGGGGGTAAAAAGAGTTAATGAAACACTTTTGGTTAAAGTGCTGGCTAATATTTTTTTTTAAAAAAACGCATTTGGTTAAAGGCTAGGTTTAATAAACGAACTTAAGAAACACTTTTAGATAAAGGCTAAGGCTAGTAAAAGAGTTTATGAAACACTGGTACAAGGATCATTGAGAAGGCTATTTGGTTAACAAAAGACACAATTCCCTCTCCCCACCCCCATGAAGCATGACGGTAAAGATTAAATTTAAATCTTGTCAAAGTAAGATTTTCAAAATAACATTACTGAGGATGGATCACTACATTTACTTTTTTTTTTTTTTCCACCAATTTACGTTTCAAACACAAATGCTCATTGGTATATTATGTTGTGGAACAGGATCCTCTAAGCAAAAGTCATTTTAGATGTGGTTTTCAAGGATATTTTTTTAATTTTAAAGACTTTTTTATTTTAAAAAAGTTCTCCAGTTTTACGTAAAAAATTGTTAACGATTTGTTATATCTGAATGTAAACCTTGCTGACGCCGGGTACATTTGCTAGTTGTTGCAATAATTATTAGGCATAAAAATGGACTTTCAATAATATGTTGAGGAGCGCGGAAAATCGGCTTACCAAGATAAAATAATCAATGAATTCTATGAATCTTTTCCGGATAAATTGCGTCACTTGAATGCAATTATTCTCAACTAATAAATAAAGAAATGACGCTAAACAGAGTTGTTGCTTTTTTTTTTTTTTTCACCTTTGAACGTTATGATAACAACTATGTGGTCTATATAATGAATTAAAATGCTAAAAGGAAAAACGGAGCTTAATTGTGATGTATGAAGTTTTGATTTAAGAATTTTGAATAGGTTAATGCACAGACAAATGTCCACCTAGTCGACACATTGATAAATCATGGGTTGTACAAAATTATTTTATTGCCATTTCAAGAAATCTAAAAACTTCACTAGACAAGTATCTTATAAACTTGACATTTTCGAGATTGAATGCAACTTACCACATGTAGTCTGAGTATCACCTTAATACATGATTTCACTTTACTAATATTACTTAAAATTAACTAAATATCTTAGTTTCGTTCCTAAAGGTAACGGTGGGTAGCCGACGTAAATTGGGGAAAGAGAGGCGCCTCGGGCTTTGCACTAGCCACACAATACCCTTGCATGCCTTGGCTAACTGAAACTTATGAACGCCTTTTCACTATCCCCTATAGATCTTCAAGTTCTTTTTAAAATGTAATTTTTAAAAAAGCAATAGACACAAACACACACACAAAGAAAAACGGAAAATCTAAGCTAATTTTTATCGCACTTAACGGTTCTTTCCCAAATAGGTAACGGATTATCTCTCTCTACAAGTCTTACTAAACGATAATTGATTATTTCAACGAAAGTTCTTACTCAACGATAACAAATCATCTCATAAACATATTCTAAGTCAGAGATAGCGGATTATCTCAATATTCTCAGTCAGAGATAGCGGATTATCTCAATATTCTCAGTCAGAGATAGCGGATTATCTCAACTAAATTAAGACCAATTGTTACGAATCATCTCTTTTCAGAAGTCTTGCCACAAGATACCAGATCATCTCACCTATCAAATCTAACTCAAAGGTAGGGTATTATCTCACCTGATGGGGGTCAAGGCCAGCACAGAGCCGACCAGTATGCCCGTGTCCGTGACGACCAGGCCCCTGAGGTACAGGATGGTGGTGGAGCTCATCTCCTTGCGCCACAGCACGATGATGGTCAGGATGTTGCCGATGAGGCCGACGGTGGCGATGAGTGGCAGGAGGATGCCCCAGAAGACGAAGAGGGTCACGGCGGTCTCGGGGCTGCTCTCGTCGTTGAGCATGGCGTCGCCGTAGGTGACGTTGACCTTGAGGTTGATCTCGTTCACCCCTGACATGGCGAAGCGGTAGAATGACGTCATGAGTCCCGCCTGGTCGCTGAGGGTATCCCCATGGGAGGTGTCAGTTTACCGGGTGATGAGGGGTGGGGGCGGGGGATGATGATGTGACGTGTGTCACTGAAGCTGGTCGACTTCCGGTGGTGCCTTCACATCATCGCAGTTTCTAATAAATCCCAAACGATGGTGGCTAGCTCAAAAAAATTAGCACTGAGTAACAATTTGTGAACTGTTGGCGTGACAAACATACGAAGACGATTCAGAAGTGATCCAAATCCATTGTTGAAGGGTTTGTACTTTAAATGAGTGACTAAAACGTCTCGGGACTTGCCTTACATCTGCCTTCAGACAAACAAGGCGTGTTTTTTAAGGTCAGAGTGTTCGTTAGAGTAATATTGGAATAGGAGATTAAACTATCTCAGCCAATCAGTGTGAGGTTAGTGGGCGTCGTCTGAAGGGAACAAATCAAGACCTCTCCCGTAAATCCGATCATATTGATGACGTCGCTGATATCGGAGCAATCAGCGCATGTAATCCACGTGATCTGATAAATAATTAACGATCAATTTGAGCCGTGAGTCCAGATTCTCTTCGGGCAGTAACAAAAACCCTTCGATCAACGTAAGCCGACTGTGAATCCTGATTCAATAACAAAATGAAAAAAAAATCTACACTTGATTAACTTTGTGATTGAAATTAACAAAAAAGCTCAGCAGGCCAGTCTAAAAGATTAATAACAGTGAAAATAAGCTGTTACACGCATACACAGGCTGTTTCTGTTGTTCTTTAAAATATTTCTTTTGTTGTTCGCTGTTATTCCTTGATCGTTGTAAGTCCTCTGATAAATCCCCGACTGCTGTAAATCTTCGTTAGTGAATCCCCAACCGTAAAGCTTAATTTGAAGAGCGTCAAACTCCTGAGTTGTAAATTCTTGTTTTTAACGGCACATATTTTAGCTTCCTCGTCGGCTGGCTTCTGGCGTGTTGGCAGCTGTCATCACTCCGAATTCTTCGCTCCTGAAAATAAAATATGCAGAATGAATTTTTGCAGTTTTCAGATGACAAAACTAAAAAACCTAGCGCTTGATTCGACAACAGCTTCTTGTCTCGTGCGGTTCTTCACTGTTCTTTTCGGTTATCGCCAACTCAAATCTCGCGCCAGCGCGGACAGCGGTGCGTGAAATGAGGAGCAGCTCGCGGTACGTCAAGTTCCCGACTTCTTGCCTTCAGCGCGCTAACATCACAATGGTAGAGTTGTTGGATAGGAAAAGCTGCCAGTGAATTGATGACGGGGATTACTAAATAAGCCCGACTGTTTCTCTCCCGGCGAATCGATCACCGCACCACGGCGCGTTCTACAAATTAGCCATGCGATGTTTTCTCTACTTTTTTAATAAAAAAAATATGTTTCCCCCAACACCTCCACACATACCTTTTTTTTGTTAACTCATATATATATATATATATAT
>MUZC01004492.1:144881-171750 GCA_002072015.1 Radix auricularia | reverse complement strand
TAGCCGATACTGATTAGGCATATATCATACATATTGGAAACAGCAATCAAATGTCATATTTTAAAAGTGGAGATTCATTTTTTTTTCTATTTTAAAAATGACCCAATTTCAATCAGAGTGAACACGAACGATGAACAATTTCCATCAAACATGAACATCTATTATGAAAGCTAAAACATACCCCCTACCCCCGCACCACCCTCCCACTTGAACGCGGCATCAATGGACTTACTTCCCAACAATCTTAAGTCACAACAAGCAGGCTAGTAGTCCACATTATCTTGATTTCCCAATAATTCATGCTCTCACTGACCCGCAACTTATTTCATGCACCTGAACTAAATAATTGGTGTCAAAACTTCATTTTACAAGGTAAATTCATCACATTTACATTTCAGTGAAACAAAAAATATAATTTTTTTTTTTTTTTTTTTTTTTTTTTTTTTGTGTTGCTTTTTAAAATTATGAACAAACATTCTAACACACTCATTCATTTGTGCCCAATTATTTCCTTTGAGTCCATACACACTTATTGACGTAATCAGAATAAATCTTATAAACGATAATTTTAGATTCTCGTAGAGCAAAGCAGTGTACATCATGAATATTGTAACTGATAGAGTCTCTTCAGGCGTGCTCTGTGTATGAAGATAAAGAGATTCCCGAAATACAACAACTTTTTTAGAAAACGAAGACATTAGACAACGGTTGTTATTAGAGAAGTGACCTAAACGGTGGAGACATCCTGAGTTGTCTGTTCATAATTAAACTGAAGCAGACGACTTTGATTGAAGGTCGTTGTACAAAAAGCGACGCAACGCCCGGACGCTTGAAAAACTTGAGGTATCAGGTGACCAATCAAACGGACATTTTAGTCTTGTTATTCACGTTAGAAATATTTGCCAAAACTCAAGTATGAAGGGGCAGACCTCTAATTACTTGTTGGCTAGAAGAGGATTATTTAAATCTCTTTCGAAAAATCATAAACATCATCACCCTTATAAGAAGATCAGTAGATCACTGGTTTGAAGTCATACATTACGGTACTGTGTGAAAGGGCGTTAATTATATCAGCGTGAATAGCTTAAGACGTATTTTCTACTAACTTCAGTAGAAGATGGGCACAAACAACTTCAGTACAGGAGGGCTTATATAACTTCAGTAGAAGAACTTCAGTTCCTGAAGGGCATACATCAGCTTCATAAGGACACGCGTTAAATTACTTGACACAAGAAGGGTATGTTTTAAATCGATGCAGGAATGTCAGAACTAACTCTAAATGTTATTGGGGGACTGGTGAGTTTAGTGAGTTATTTAATGCACTCGTGGGTAAACGATAATGATTTTTTTAAATTACAACGTGTCTTCTTAGAAACAGAAAAGGATTTTCATACAAATCAATAAGTTATGAACAGTCTTGTAAATCTTTAAAAATGTTTAATATCGTATCTGTTACAAGCACTGCCGCTGGGATAGTATAGGATAATATTATAAAGTAAGAACATGAGATACGGTATTGCCCAAGTCGGAATAGTTGTGTGGTTAAATCGATAGTTGTCTATTCCATTACTGATCGCGGTACAGGGTATCGTGTTAGAAACGCTTAGCCGTTGACAGAGATGGTGGCAAGGGGAAACTAACACTTCATCAATCAGACCTTATAACAGATGTTTAAATATTAGAATACAGGGTAAGGATGAGAGGATTGAGAGATGGATTCTGGGAAGATATAGACATCGATTCTGAGAGGATAGAGAGATGGATTGAGAGAGGATAGAGAGATGGATTCTGGAAGGATTCTGGGAGGATAGAGAGATGGATTCTGAGAGGATAGAGAGAAGATGGTTTCTGAGAGGATAGAGAGAAGATGGTTTCTGAGAGGATAGAGAGAAGATGGTTTCTGAGAGGATAGAGAGATGTATTCTGAGAGGATAGAGAGATGGATCATGAGAGGATAGAGAGAATATGGTTTCTGATAGGATAGAGAGATGGATTCTGGGAGGAGAAAGAATATGGATTCTGGAAGGATTCTGGGATGATAGAGAGATGGATTCTGAGAGGATAGAGAGATGGATTCTGAGAGGATAGAGAGATGGATTCTGAGAGGCTAGGGAGATGGATTCTGAGAGGATAGAGAGATGGATTCTGGAAAGATTCTGGGAGGATAGAGAGATGAATTCTGAGAGGATAGAGAGATGGATTTTGAGAATAGTAAGAGCCTCAAAATTATATGAAGATGACCATGTAGGGTGAACCATCTGAGCTTTTCGAAGAAGCCTCTAGTAAGGACACGTGACCAGAGCCGTCTTTACACCATTTTGGGCCCAGGGCAAAGAAGTAGTGTTGGGAACCTCCCCCACAGGAATAGATATACATAATATATATAAATAAACATATTCCCATGTGGCCCCTATACTCGTGGGACTCCCGGGGCAAATGCCCAGCGGGTCTATGGGTTAAGACGGAGTTGCTTGTATAGAAACGGATGTCCAGTTTTTAATAAGCCAAAATTACGTTATTGTTAAAAAATATTTTAAAATTTCATTGTTATAAATTTAAAATGACCACTAGGATGACCTTCTTGCCTGGACACAAAAACGACCTTTTTGTAAGGACCTCAAAATGACCACAGATGAGAAGCAGGAATACCTCACAAAGTACAATTATTGATGGCCGGAAGCTTTTAATTTAAATTTCAACAGCTTACCTTCTTGTGGCCAGAACAAAAAAATCATTTACAGAACATCGAAACTATCTCATGGTGTATTATTCAACGGTTGAACTGTTTTAATTCTAAAGAACACCTGATCACTGTGTCTTCAAGAAATATTCACCTTCGACTAAGTTTTTTATTGCACCTACCGGGCCGTGAAGAGATGTGTGCACCAATAAAATAGATGATCATAAACTAGATGGCCAGAGGCAACAACAGACTCGTCCCAATCACGCCCTTCCCCCCAACCGCCCAAAATCATGTTACCGTACGTTGTGCAGTGATTGGTTAAAATAAAATGTGTGTTCATACATAGCGCCGCGGTAACAACAAAAACAAAGGCATCTCCACATACATACCTCATCATTTATCATCACAACATACATACACATACAAACACACTTGCTTCAGAACACCGACACACATACACCTCTGCACACATGACACAAACACAGCACAACACACTGGCATCAGCACAATGACACACATACACATCTCTAAAAACAACACATATACACATCACAATACATGGCATCAGCACAATGACACACATACATATCTCTACACACACAGCAACATAAAAACCACAACACACTTCACCACACTCACAACACAACATACTTACACTTAGTTTTAACTTCACCTCTGCCTATTGTTCTAGCTATCAATTTTCTACTTATCCCCGCCTCTAACTAATCTCCGTCAATTGTCACACACCTTTGTCGTAGGTTGACAATAACAAATTTGTATCCAATGGACATCGGTGGATGAGTAACCCTAACTGAACTACTCGACGTAGTCAGCTGTGACGACACACAACACAATGATATAAAAACAAAAACAACAAAAGAAAGACCCACACTAGTAAACGCGTGTACACATTGCGACCCACGGGACACTTGTGGCCACAGACAATCCAAACTTTAGGACACTTTAGATTGTGGGTGCTCCTACTAAAAAGCCTCGTAAATGTCCGTTTCCAGCCCCACACTTTTAATGGTTGTGCGCATGTAAATGCTGGCATGGAATGGTATGGAAAGGGATGATGTGCTTGTCCGCATCACCCAGGTATTTAACAAGCCCCCAGGCAAGATTTGTTTGTTCAAAGAAAAAAGGCCCCAACCTAACTTTGACAATTAACAGAAGTCTCGTGACATCCTAATAGGGTCACCAACACAGCCTGGCTAAAGAAACAAAGTCCTGAAGATAGCCTGGCTAACCAACAAGGACCCAAAACATAGCATGGCTAACCAACAAGGGACTCAAGATGTCTTGGCTAACCAACAAGGGCCCCAAGATAGCCATGCTAACCAATAAGGGCCCCAAGATAGCCTTGCTAACCAATAAGGGCCCCAAGATAGCCTTGCTAACCAATAAGGGCCCCAAGATAGCCTAGCTAACCAACATGGGCCTCAAGATGTCTTGGCTAATCAACAAGGGCCTCGAGATGTCTTGGCTAACTAACAAGGACCCACACAAAGCATGGCTGACCAACAAGGACCCGAAACAAAGTATGGCTAATCAACACGGGCCTCAAGATAGCATGGCTAACCAACAAAGGCCTCAAGATGTCTTGGCTAATCAACACGGGCCTCAAGATAGCATGGCTAACCAACAAAGGCCTCAAGATGTCTTGGCTAATCAACAAAAACCCGAAACAAAGCATGGCTATTCAACGAGGTCCTCGAGATGTCTTGGCTAATCAACAAGGGCTCCCAAGATAGCCTGACTAACCAACAAGGACATCAGGATGTCATAATTGCGTAGACAGAACCCCAAGATGTCCTGGCTAAGTAGCAAGGACCTTAACATACCCTGCCTAACTTGAGTCCCGACATCGCCTAGACAACAGATTGTCCATTAAAAAATTATAGCCGAGACCAAAGCAGCACTAAACATATTTCCGGCCTATATTCAGGGATCCCATTTCCCCTCTTTTGTCCCTCATTGTCGTATTTGAGTGGGGGTCTGTTCCCGACACAAATTTTAATGCTATTTAATATTCTGTAACGACGGTCACTTAAGCTCCTGTTCCCAACAGCCCATCGGGGTAAACATCGAATTATTAACTAAATTAAATTTGATATCTCACATCAGCCATTGTTAGATAGACCCCATGCGGCGTAATTGTTTGTTATTACAACGTTTTGTTTTTGGTCTACCTCCCCAGTTTGCTCTTTGATTAGTTTTAATGCTGTGCAATACGTGACTCAGTATGGATCTGAGCAGCATCTGCTGTTGTGTTTTCATTATGATCAGAACTCACCTGAGGGGGTGGTGGTATAAATATGTAAACAAGTAGTCGACATTCATTGTGCGTTTTTATTATTTTTTTAAAATTTGTTTATTATTTTTTTTTAAAAATCTTTGGACCACACAGATTGCGGTTTTAAATTGAGGTAATTTTATTGTCAGTCATTAGCTACTATTGTTGACAGTGGCGTAGCTAGGGGGGCGGAGGGGGCGGTCCGACCCGGGCGGCACTCATTCAGAGGGCGGCTTTTGTGGGCATTTGAAAATTTAAGCCATTTCCGAAAAAAAAACGTTCTCTTTTGAAGGGGGAAAACCAAGGTGAAACAAAAATATTCTTAATTTTGAGTCTTAATTAACGGATTCGAGCAACAGTGGTTGTCATAACTAACGCAAAGCCATTTAAAAATTTAAAATTGCTCAAAAAGGTAACGATTTTTTTTTTGTGTGGAAAATTAAGTGGTATGCGTCACAGATGGCGCTTTTAAAAGAAAACTGCTAAAAACACAACAAATCACCGCTGGCTCGAAAATATGTACCATTAATATTGCCATGACAATTTTTGCATGGAATTTCGACATGTGCAGAATGATGCGCTATTAAGAATCTACAGTCATGGCGGTTCAAATATTGTGTTTAACTTTCAAGTAGTAATTTATATTACTTTTCAGGTTTCATAAAGTTATTGTAAGGTAACTTATTAACTTATGAAAAATTGACATCTGAAGTAACTAGTAAAACGAGATCAGAGGCTGGAATTTTACTCAGTTCAATGCAATCTATGGTATCTCAATTTATGTGAACTCGTCTCTGTTTTAAATTAATTCAAACCCATTTCATGGAACAAAGATATTTTTATTGTACTAATACAGAACGCTGTTACAGAGAGTTGGAGATATCAATTGAGCACCGGGTTATAAAGAGAAAAATATGAGTGGGGAAAATTCAGTAGATGTGGTTCTATTTTTCAAGCAAGAAGTACAGCGAGAAATGTTTTTTTTTTTTCCATAAATGTAATTATAAAAGAAAATAAAAGAACGCGCTGATGAGTTGCATGACCTTGCAAAGAAATATTCGTGTATAATACCATCTAACCTCCTAAATGAAGAACTTGAAAAAAACAATTTTTTAAATTTACAATGATAAAGAATTTTTCGATATGGAAAGAGAGAGGATCCAGGATTTTATGGCATTCCACAGGGCGGTCTTAGCATTTGCGGGGCACTATGCAGCTTAGTATGAAAAAAAAGGATTGCGCGGGGCCCAGTTCGAGTAAGGACAATGTATTAATAAGGATTATTAGTGAAAATTAAGATAGGTGGGACCTATGAAAGTGATGGTCCCACTTCGACTGCATAGGTTGCAGTAGCCTAAACCAGCCCCGGATGTACCCACACTACAAGAAGAGGCATTATGTTAAAAAAAGTTGAAAAAGAAATTATATTCGCTGCACAATAAGTTATTTAAGACTACAAAATCTTGCAATATTGTCCATAGAATAAGATATTACAAATAATTTAAATTTTGATAACATAATACACGATTTTTCTGCTATTAAAGCTAGGTAAATAAGTAAATGTATAAATAATGAAAAATGTGTTTACTGACTGATGTATACAATGTCTTTGTTTATAAAAAACAACATATATTTAAAAATAAAAGCATATTAATTGTAAGTGTTTTGGGGCATGCATTTGGAATATGTTTTGTCTCATTTGAGGGTTGGGGGACCTACGACCACAATGACTTTCTTGTGGCCTTCAAAACAATTATCTTGTATTTTAATAAATGTGTATTTATAAGTAAATCATCTCATGAGTGACCCCTTTTATTTAATACTTACATAAATAGGGCATGCTATGGTAACCCTAACTCCCCCACCTCTTATAATGTACATCGTTTCAATTACAATTATTTATTCATGCTTATTAATTTATAAAAAACCATCACATGATTGACTTAAAGGGTCGTCCATAAATGTCGTCATGTGATTTTTGCTGATTCTTTACCCACTGCCCCCTCGCCACACGGAGTTACGAAACGAAAACGTATACCCTTCCTCAATGTGACGTCACAACCTCCCCCCCCCCGCCCTGCATAAAAGCCGTATTTTATTCTTGAAATGTGCATGTTTTAAATCATTTCTTTTTGTGGTCATTAAAAAAATATGTTTTTTAGTGTAAGGCTGCACTCACTCTAAAATTGTAATACGCGTGAAACCACGTAAAACGTCATTAAATAAAGTGTTGGTAAATATAATTATATATTTAAGTGGAAATTTTATTTAAAGTTGCGCGTTTTGAATGACGTCACATGTGTGACTCTCCTCTCCCCCCCCCGGTGCGTGACGTCATCTATGGGTGTCTCCTAAAAGGGTGGCATATTGGAGTCCGCCCCGGGTGGAAAACCTCTAGCTACGCCACTGATTGTTGATACAGAGAAACAAAGAAGTTAAGATTTGCCATATGCTGACATGAAGTCGATATTATCCCAAAAATATAATAATAATAAAACAAATAATAAATAAAAGCAATTAATAAACGCGTGGTTAAGGATGATCTAAGCCTATAATTAACTATGACACGAAAATTAAGTTGGTCTTGTCCGTCATGAAAAACAGCTTTTAGTAGTTCCCCCTACCCCTCAAAGAAATCTCAATGTTTATTGGTCCAGAACTTCATTCCTTAAGTTCTAGAAATTCTTGAATTGAACGTAACGCAGTTTAGTGAATATATTATTAGGGCTCTTGTGATAACGTTAGTTCTGTCCTTCAATTACCTTTGACATAAAAAATGTTAAGCCAAGTGTTTTTTGGTGGTTTTTTTTCTCCATGTTGGTTAGCGAGGCGATCTTCCGGACTTTGTTTCTTTGGCCACGGGGGAGGGGGGGGTCACAATATTTGGCCAGAATTTCATTTTCCGTTTAATCCTAAACCGCTTAATTAAAAGCAAAGTTAGGAGGATAAATTAGCGTATCCTTGTAACACATGGCATTCATCAACACTCGGTGGTATGCCTCGTTTTTCCAGCCGCATAGCTATGTGTAACGACAAGTCTTATATTCAAGGACACTAAGTGCGATTCTCAAATCTGCTAAACTAGGAGAAAAAAAAAAGATAATGGTTAACAAGAAAATATAAAAGTTCTAAGGTACCTAAACCCAAATGCTAAAAGTACTTACCTGTAAGTCCCATTTTTGTCAAATTCAATTAACCTTTGGACTTTTTAAATCTGGTTTAGACTAATATACTGTATTAAGTTGAAAAGAATACAATGTTATTAGGTCAACATTTTTCCAAAGCCTAAAAAATAAAATGCTATCACCAAAGAGACCAAAAAAATCAATTAAAATTTGATTATCTCACAATGTGTAAATTGTGACTTGAGGGAAAGTCCCCAAACATGAGGGAATCAAAACAAATAATTGACCTCTTCTAAATAATGACCATTGCAATCTTCACTAAACACTGGACGACAGATTGTTGTCTGTTCAATCTTAATACTCCATTAATTTACATACCTTTCAGTGCATACAATTTACACAACGTAGTTTATTGGGAATACACAATCATGTAATGATGACGCTAAGTTCCAAATAAGTGTATGCAAATGTCCCGTATGTAGACAACGGCTTGCACAATATACTCGTCGCTTGTGCAATACCTAATCATGGAAATGCAGCGCCTCAAATGTTACATTGCCCCTCTGTGTCTATTTTATCATTTGAAAAAAACATTTATTTGTATTTGACATTAAGCCTCTGTCCACTGAAACTTTCAAAAGTGAGAGCATCCGAAAAGCAAATGATAATTCCGAATACCACCAGAATAGCATATGAAATCACCCACTGATACAGCTAAAACTGGTTGTATGTTAATTATACGCAGCGCGCAACGTGCATTCAATTACCTCAACGTGTGTACAGTGGATGCTTTTATCAGAGAGCTTGGATATAAACATGCGATTAGCATTTTTTGTTACAGAAACTCCATCTTTACTGGAGATTATTGCGTCTATGATTAGCTTTGAACACCTTCCGATCATGGACGAAAGAAAAACTTAAGACTTTACTATTAAGCTTTACTTTAGAAAGAAAGTTTTAACATGTATATTGAAGTATTTTGTTCCAGTACACTGACAGGCACTACCACCATGGAAAGACATGGTAAGTGTCATGCATCAATACAATGAGTGGCACTACAAGTCTGCAATATATGGAAGGCGTCAATACAATGAGTGGCACTACAAGTCTGCAATATATGGAAGGCGTCAATACAATGACATCCACTACCAGTAAGCAAAGACATGGTAAGTGTCATGCATCAATACAATGAGTGACACTACAACTCTGCAATATATGGAAGGCGTCAATACAATGACATCCACTACCAGTAAGCATCAGTAGGCGTCATGCGTAGTTCATCTGAGGTTACTTCAGTCAAGTTGATGAGGCCGGAGAGTTTATACACAAGTTGAGCCTATCCATTATAACAAGTTGACCATATCCATTAGAACAAGTTGACCATATCGATTATAACAAGTTGATATATCGATTATAACAAGTTGACCATATCGATTAGAACAACTTGACCATGTCCATTATAACAAGTTGACCATATCCATTAGAACAAGTTGACCATATCCATAAGAACAAGCTGATATATCGATTATAACAAGTTGAACATGTCCATTATAACAAGTTGACCATATCCATTAGAACAAGTTGACCATATCGATTATAACAAGTTGACCATATCCATTAGAACAAGTTGACCATATCCATTAGAACAAGCTGACCAAATCCATTAGAACAAATAGACCATGTCCATGAGAACTAGCTGACCATATCCATTAGAACAAGCTGACCATGATCTTGAGAAAAAGCTGACCTTATCCACTAGAACAAACTGACCATATCCATTAGAACAAGCTGACCATGACTACATTTTAAAAGGTTGCCATGATTTGTTAGTTCATTGTTGATGAAAGCTGCCATGCTAAAACCGACATAAACCCTCTTCACTTTGCCACTTTCTGTTTTAACACATGTTTCCGTCTGTCAGCAAAAACTAAACCATAAATAGCTCGTATTCCTATAAGGCATCTAGAGCAGGGGTCGGCAACCGTTTGAGACGGAAGAGCCAAAATTACATTTTACAAATTTTCCCAGTTTTTAATGAGCCACTGACAACAGCTTTAAAAATAAAAAAAATTCTTTTTGAAATCGAAAGAACCGCATGCGGCTTACAAGCTGCATGTTTCCAACCCTTCGCTAGAGTTTTACCATTTTGTCCTTCGAAGTTTCTTTCAATTTACACTGTCATTACTTTCTGTCACACCTGGCACCCTTACACGTGCACAGTAATTATATTTTGTCTTCACTGGAACACTTACATGTGCACTGTCATTATTTTCTGTCAACCTGGCACTCTTACATGTGCACTGTCATTATTTTCTGTCACCCCTGGCACCATTACATGGGACGTGGGACGTGGTGGTCGAGAGGTAGCGCTCTCGACTGTCACACTGATGGTCACGAGTTCGAATCCACACGAAAGTGAGGATTTGTTCTCGGGGCCTGAGGAGTCCCCGAGTCACCCAGCTCCGAATGGGTACCTAACTAGACAATAGTTAGGCGGCTGGGGTAATGCGTGGAACCCCTATAGCCGTGGCCTGTGACCGCTGCATCACTTGCCAACAGATCATCTCTCATGGTCTGTGGACGCAATTATCTTCTGCATAGAAGGAGCGTCTGTATATCTAAGATAAGATAAGATCATGCACTGTCATTATTTTCTGTCACCCCTGACACCCTTACATGTGCACTGTCATTATTTTATGTCATCCCTGGCACACTTACATGAGCACTGTCATTATTTTCTGTCACCCCTGACACCCTTACATGTGCAATGCCATTATTTTATGTCATCCCTGGCACACTTACACGTACAATGCCATTATATTCTGCCTTCCATTTGGTCCCAGTAGCGTAGCGAAAGGGGCTAGCGGGACAAATGCCCCGGTGGCACATGGCTAGGGGCGGCAGATTCCTAGTCGTTAATTAGTTTTAATAATGAAACTTTACAAGTAATTTCAGATTTTTCTCGAATCAAAAGATAAACTCTTTATAAAATTAGTAGGCCTATTTTTTTAAAGAAAGGAACTATCCTAAATTATGCAAACGTTTCTTGTGCAAAACTCCAAACTCATTATTGGCTATAAATTCTTCTGATACCAATGATACTGTACTGAATAACCAGAAACTTAAATAGTAGGAATACGTGACACTGATGTGGTGGTAAATTAGTTGCTTCTTTAATTTTGACTGCCGCTGCTGTTTTCTAACAGAAAAGAAATATTTTACACTATCCTCTTGAAACATGAGCCACTGGAATGTACTGAGTGGCAATTGGGCAATGTTTAATTTATTTATTTATTATAGAATTATTTTTTTGGTGGAGAGAGTATGGGCGGGTAATTTCTTCTTGTCAATTAATTGGCTTTTCAAATTGAAAAACTTAAAAATTAAGTTTCATAAAATAAAATTAAAGCCAATATAAAAACTTTATTGGAGATGAAGAAACTAAATTAAAACACGTGAACGCTTCTGATGCCCAATACTTCAAAACTAATGCTGGTACTGATTAATTTTTTTTAGATTATTCGCGAAAAAAAAAATAATTTATTAGTTTCAATTAGTTTTTTTTTTATATAACGCACATAAAAATCCCGTTAAGTCACGATTCATTATTTTGAGAAATCGGTTAACTCGCGGTAAATACATGACTTCCAAATTTTTATGACGTAACACAGCAAATTCGTTAAGCAAGTATTAAGGATGAAAAACTTGTTGTTTACGTATCCACGTCTAAATAAATAAATAATAATACGGGGGAAAACAACGATCAAAAGTAATTAATGAATAGAATTTTAAATTTAATCAAAATTTAATCGATCAAATTAATTCTAATTGATTAAAATTTTCAATGATTAAAAGATTAATTAATCGTTAATTTCCGAAGCTCTATTCAAAATCAAAAATAAAACTTAAGTCTTCTCATACTGATGCTACAGAGCTGGAAAACATAGGAACTGTAAAGGTATACGAATATTATCCTAACATTCATTTGACAACTGATAGATTCAAGTTTGATTTTAAATTAATTTAACTATTGGGGAGAAAAATGAGGCATACTTAAATAGTTAATCTTCCAAGACATCATTTTCTTAATTTTAAGTCATTGTTTTATGGCCTTAACAAAAATAATGAACAAAACTGCATATTGAATGGAATTAAAACTTGGCACGCACCAATACAAAAGTTTTCAATCATGGAAAAAGTGCAGTAATGTTGCAAATAAATGCAATATTTTGGACCCGATGCATTGGCTAAAAAAGTACGATCGAGCACTCCTAGAAAATCGTGTGAAAAAGGGTTTTTTACAACAACAAAAAAAAAAAACAACTTGTCATCCATAATTCAACTGAGCTCATAGCAATTTTAGGAGATACATTCCGCGAACAATAGATCTATTATAACATTTTATTCGATAGATTTTCATACATCGAACATTAAAATCAAACAAGCACTTTTGTGTGATAAGTAAAGATTTAAAATTGAAAATAAAAAATAGGCGTTGAAGTAAACTTCAAAGATTTCATTGAGGCAATACTGAATATCTGAAATGATTTTAAATAAATGATGATCTTAAAATAATGTAGTGTAAAAGTCCAACCTGTGCTTACACAGCTTTATGGCTGGAAAGCGTAAAGGAGTTCAAGCCAAACATAAAACCAAAAAATCTCAATGACAAATCTCGCTCAAACAAAACTTAATCTATTTAAGCAAACTAGATCATTGTTACGCATTCGTTTCCAGGACCATGCACTTTTGGGAATATCTAATGGTCTCTACAAGTAAAAGATTAAACAAACTGCAGGACACAAAACAGTGAATATAGGATGGAGCCATTTTGAGGTTATTTTAAAATCTGCAGAAAAATATGCCCGCTAGTTTGTTTGTTTGTTTGTTTGTTTTTTTTTTGTTTTTTTTTTTTAAAATTCTATTAAAAGGATTTTTTTTTTGTTTTGTTTGGAAGATTCAATTAAAACGAAAACGAGAGGGTAGATTTTTGATAATCGAAGGGAATATGTATCACGTTATGTAGACAACTAGTTGAGAAGAAAGTTTCATTATCCATAAGATAAGATTTATGTAGGGATTCACTTGATGTTTTGGCAGTTATATAGAATCGAGAAGACATATTATTTTCATACACCAGTTAATCTTCTGGACTTTAAAATTTTGCGTTCAAAATTTTAATTATTTAAAACATTTCACATGGCATCATAAAGTAAAGAAAGGAATATTTTACCACATGGATTTAACAAAATAATGAAAGAATTCAAGGCATGTTGATATATTCAAGCTTATTAAGATGTTTATGTTCAAAGTTACCCTGCCTAAAATAATTTCATTAATTTGAACATTACTGATTACTATCTTAAGGAATGCAAGGTGTTAAAGTAGCTTCTATAAAAATTACTGTCATGAAAAAGTAATTAAGATCAATAACGTATGCGCCAAAATTGTCTAACATATAGCTATTTCTGCTATTGAGCACGTCATGGCTGAAAAAATTGATACAGGAAAAATTTGTGCCATGAGGAAAAAACAGAAAACTTCAATCTTAATCAAGAAATGAAAGCTTTCCTTTTTATATCAAACATAAAAAATTATATTGTCATTATTATTACTCTTTAAAAGAAATATTTTTCCTTTTTAGCATTAACATTTTTTTGACCGGAGGGAGGGGGCGGAGACTTTAGAATCTGCCCCGGGCAGCACATGCCCACGCCACGCAACTGTTAGGTCCCTGATTATTCCATGACACTGGTTCATTATCTCTGCTTGGACCTCAGTAACCAGTCCCATAGTCCTGGAAATGTCAAGATTTCGTTATCCCCCCTTTTCTTTCCATGTTATCGATGTAACAACTGGACAACTCCCCACGATCAACGGAAGGTAGAATGTGAACAATCCGGATATTGTTTATCCGAACTGTAGCTCAATGTGTGATCAACTGTAGATTGCGATATTTGTTTATCTGGAAAGGGAGGCTCGTTTTTAATTGTCACTACGACGTTTAAGTTACTCTGAATTTATAATCCACATGCCTGTATTGAAGCTAGGGTTGTCTTTTCATGACCTCGCGGGACACCGCACTTCGTTCAACGGAGACAAGCTGAAAACGTTTTGTGTCATATTTTATGGCTGTCTTAGTCTGTCCTTGATTGATAAATTACCCAAGATCACCGTTTACAAGGGTGTGTTAGATCTTGAATTCAGATCATGTGGTTTCCTGGTTGGAAACGGCCTGGGGGGGGGGGGGTCGAGAGTAATGTATTTATAGATGAAGAGAAGTGATTCAATCATCGACATCTTCTACAGTGTCTAAACCTATTCTCAAATTTGGATTTCTATGATGTCTATATCTCAATACTCCAGGTACCCCCAGGGCCGTTCTTACGCTACTGCAACCTATGCGGGCGCAGTGGCCCCCCCACCCCACACTTTTTAGGCCTGCTTATCTTTATTTTCCCTTACTACCCTTATTAATTCCTTATCCCTACCCAAAATGGGCCACGCGCAATCCGTTTCGCGTACTAAGCCGCATGAGCCCAACAATTGCTGAAACCGTCCCTAAGGTACCTACACTACAAGTGGGTCTAAACCTCTTTCCAATCATTGATTTCTATAGTGTCTTTATCTCTTATACACCAGGTACCTACACTACAAGTGGGTCTAAACCTTTTGCCAGTCGTTGATTTTTATAGTGTCTTTATCTCTTATACACCAGGTACCTACACTACAAGTGGGTCTAAACCTTTTACCAATCATTGATTTCTATAGTGTCTTTATCTCTTATACACCAGGTACCTACACTACAAGTGGGTCTAAACCTTTTGCCAGTCGTTGATTTTTATAGTGTCTAAATGTCTTACACACCAGGTACCTACACTACAGTGCGTCTAAACCTTTTACCAATCATTGATTTCTATAGTGTCATATATCTCTTATAAACCAGGTACATACACTACAGTGCGTCTAAACCTCTTCCAAATCATTGATTTCTTTAATGTCTATAACTTTTATACACCAACTACATGCACTTATGTGGGTCTAAACCTTTTCTCAATCATTAATTTCTATAATGTCTATATCTCTTACACACCGGGTACATACACTACAAGTGGATCTAAACCTTTTCTCAATCGTTAATTTCTATAGTGTCTAAATGTCTTATACACCAGGTATCTACACTACAAGTGGGTCTCCTGTGCGTCTCCTGGGTGAGTCTAAATCATCGCATGCGCAGATCTAAAGAATGTTTTTATTTCCCCAGCAACAACAGTGGAGGTTGTCAATACAATTCGTTGCGCTGTGAACCGTGATCAGACATGACGTTTTCAATTAACCTCACACATACAGCGGTGACTTAAACAACGAGACATCGAGGAGTGTAGCTTAAACGACAAGACGAGATTAAAAACAAACGTGGTTCTTTATGAAATCAATAAGGTGATGAGAAGTAACTGGGATATATATTAAATACACAGCATCGAAGTTTCCTACCAGAGTACGTAGAGTATTTTTAGAGTAACACATTGTTCACGTTATGATAAATGTTTAATAGTGGGGATATCAAACACCTTGTAGGTGTTAGATGAGAGGTTAAAAACATGTTCAGATCTTTGATGTTACGATGTTTGATGTTAAAAAGTTGATGGTTGTTATTTTGATAGCTGAGAGTTGGATTATTTGTTGTATGAGTGTGTACGTTAATATGCAATGGAATTTAAGATTTTACTTTAGTAGCTGCAGGATTGTGGTTCTTTCTAGGGTTGTAACGGATCCTGACGTTTTTATGAAGTGAAATCCCGCCGGGGCCGGATTAGTAAAAATGGCTTGATTCCGGATTTGCCGGAGTTGAACCAGAAATCCGGTACACCCTTAATTCTAGCATGAAAAACCACCACACATATCATAATTATGACGGAAGTTAAATAGAACACCACACAAATCATAATTATGACGGAAGTTAAACAAACCACGACACATACCATAATTATGACGGAAGTTAAACAAACCACCACACATATCATAATTATGACGGAAGATAAACAAACCACGACACATATCATAATTATGACGGAAGTTAAACAAACCACCACACATATCATAATTATGACGGAAGTTAAACAAAGCACTTGTGTTGAATGCAATGTACACTTCCGAACAATTTAAACTTAATTTCAAATTAAAAGAAAATGTTGAGCTCAGTTTAACAATGACATTTAAATAGAAGAGAAGAGCGGTAAACAATAAAAATACCAGTTCACGTCATATGGGTCCGTCCATAAAAGACGTCACGCAATTTTTGCCGATATTTCACCCCCAAGCCCGTCATCACACGAAGGAAAAAACTTAGTCCTCCCCCCTTATGACGTCATAAAGCTTTTTCCCCCACCCCAAAATGCCGTATTCTCTTTATGAAAATGAGCATGTTTCAATCAATTTTTTAAATATTTTTTTTATTGAAGTATGTTTTTATTGAAAAGCTGCACTCAATATCGTTACATCCGTGAAGCCATGTAAAATTCCATTAAATAAATTGTAAGCAATCAAACATTTTTAAATGGAATTGTTTTTAAAGTTGCGACGTCAGATTTCTTAAACAGCCCCCCTTCCCACGCTTCACACATCGTCATAAATGTGACAACCCCTTCTCTCCCCCCCCCCTTTTCCCCCCCGGTGCGTTACGTCATTTATGGACGGTTTCAATGGCCCATAGTGTTGTTTTGTGAGTATCAATGTGCCTATGTTGTAACAGTTACACACAAGGACATGGGCTCTCCAACTGTTAACATCTCATCCCCCACCACCGCAACCACCACAACCACCCATCACCACAATCACCCACCACCATAACCACCAACCACCACAACCACCCATCACCACAAACACCCACCACCACAACCACCAACCACCACAACCACCCACCATCACAACCATCTACCACCTCCAACCACCACCACCTCCAACCACCACAGCCACCCACCACCACAACCACCCACCACAACAACCACCCACCACCACAACCACCAACCACCACAACAACCCACCATCACAACCATCTACCATAATCCTCAACCACCACAACCACCTACCACCACAACCACCCACTACCACAACAACCCACCACCACAACCACCCACCACCACAACCACCACAAACACCCACCACCGCAACCACCCACCACCACAACCATCCACCACCACAAACACTAACCACCACAACCACCCACCATCACAAAATCTATCACAACCACCCACCACCACAACCACCCTGCACCACAACCATCCACCACCACAACCAGCCACCACAACCACCCCCACAACCACCCACCCACCACAACCACCAACCACCACAAACACCCACCGCTACAACCACCCACCACAACCACCCACCCACCCCCAAAACCACCAACCACCAACCACTACAACCATCTACCACCACAACCACCTACCACCACAACCATCTTCCACCAGAACCACCCACCACCACAACCACCCAACACCACAACCACCCACCACAACCACCCACTACCACAACCACCCACCACCACCTATCGCAAACTGTGCCAAGCTTAACCTGTTGATGGGCTATTTTCTCCTAAAAAAATCTGCACTTTGGTTATTTTCATTATCAGAATTATTAGACCACATTCCACCGCTCCTGCCTTTGATAACAACTTGGTCTATATCTCTGCCAATGCCACTAATTATCCACCGCTCCTGCCTTTGATAACAACTTGGTCTATATCTCTGCCAATGCTACTAATTATCCACCGCTCCTGCCTTTGATAACAACTTGGTCTATATCTCTGCAGATGCCACTAATTATCCACCGCTCCTGCCTTTGATAACAACTTGGTCTATATCTCTGCCGATGCCACTAATTATCCACCGCTCCTGCCTTTGATAACAACTTGGTCTATATCTCTGACAGTGCCACTAATTATCCACCGCTCCTGCCTTTGATAACAACTTGGTCTATATCTCTGCCAATGCCACTAATTATCCACCGCTCCTTCCTTTGATAACAACTTGGTCTATATCTCTGCCGATGCCACTAATTATCCACACGTCATATTTATGGATACAAAAATCGTACATCATATTTTACACAAGAATTTTCATTAAACCATTTACAGACGCAGATTTGTAACGTCCTAAAATTAGACACAGGTTTGTACATCATATTTATAGACACAGGTTTATATATCATACTTATAGACACAGGTTTATACATTTTATTATAGACACAGGTTTGTACATCATACCTATGGACACAGGTTTGTACATCATACTCATAGACACAGGTTTAAACATCATACTTATAGATACAGGTTTGTACTTCATATCTATGGACACAGGTTTGTACATCATACTTATAGACACAGGTTTGTACATCAAACTAATAGAGGAAAAATTATTCTGACGCCAAAAAGCCAGAGATTATCTCAGCTGACAACATGGAGTTGAGCTAACAATTTAGTTGTTATTAATAACTTGATACATTTTTAAAAAATTTGAATTCATGAACAAATTAGCCAAAACCTACAGTACTACTTCCCCAACTCTAACTTAACAGAGAGCAGAAGGACGCAAACACAAATATAAATAAATACAATTTTACAATTTCTTTTTCAATTTTCTTTTAATTAAAAAAAAAAAAACTTTAAAAAATAACTTTTTCAGTACGAATCCTTTAATACGAGAAATTACTATAAGGATGTTCATTATAGATCTAACACGCAGCGCAAGACGATGCGAAAATACAAAATCATAGTTATGTGTCATAAAACTTGTACTTAATATAATGCGCGCCGGTCGAGAGTATATTTTTAAAAAAATATCGTCAATATAATACGCACCTTATCGCGCGACAGGAAAGGTTGTCCAATATAATACGCACCTCGACAGTTTATCTCAAACATTTACACGATACTTAGCGTTAAAGAGAATAATCTAGAAATTCAATAATTTAATTAGGCACATTTGATCGATCAGAAATTTTGATACATCATTTTTATCATCGCCACGAGTCTGCTTGCAAAATTTCAGCTCGCTAGCTTACGAGACAGAGAATTAAAAATCGATCCAAAGTTTTTTCCGAAAGCAAAGAAACATTCAAGGGCTCAACCAGACACCACGAGTTAATATTAAGGATTGTAAAAAACTTTAAAATAAATAAATAATCAAGGATTTTGCTTCACTCTGCTCAACTGTAATCATATTAAGTCCACCAAGTAAAATATATTGTTTTCATAAAATCATCCATTTTTTATCGAACATCTAACCAAGTACAAAAGTTAAACGTCAAATACGAAAGTTTTACGTCAAGTACAAATGTTTTACGACAAGTACGAACGTTCTACATGCATTTCTTCGGAAGTAGAATCACCTCTGAGAGCTATCGCTTAAGTCTCCACTTAGCTGTCAGGGGCGTATTTAGAAGTCGGATACATTACAAATCATCTTGGATACATGGTTAAAGTAAAAATTGAGATTCTTATAAAAACTCAAAGCACAGTGCAAAAAGATGAAATAAAAACGTTGATGAATGACTATAGCTAAAAAAAAATGTCCTCCGCTTATCCGGAGAGAAATTGGGCGCCGCCAAGATCTACCAAGCCCAGAGAAAGTTCTAATGGCAACATTAGAATCCCCTACCACCACGAGGTTATGGGACGCACAAAAATTTGACTTTCCCAGTAAATCCTTTATGAGGAAATATATGTTTGAGATTGAGATTTTAATAGCAAGCGGCGCTTACACATTTAACCAAATGAGGCTTATTGTTAATATTTCTTTAAATATATAAACATAACCCATAGCATAATAACGAGTACGTGTTATAAATCGTTCATTATACCAGATAGTGATACAATCCATGCATAACAAGACATAATGACACAATTTAATAGCTACTGCTATTCTTATAATTGCCACGTTCTTTGGCTACACACTCATCTATAGCTAAGTAATAAATGCAATTAACTCACGCATTGTTATGTCTGTCAATGTAGTCGAGAGGATTTAAGAGAAACACTTACCCCAAACAACATTAGTGTAGCTATTCCATTGACAATACTAGGACCTGAGTCCCAGTAAGAGTACACCTGTTCAACACGGTCACACCACACCTGTCCAACACGACCTCACGTGACCTGACGTCATCATGTACTGACCTCCACACCTTCTGCATTTTATGGTTGTAGGAAATCCTCCACCGGATATGATGCACGCAAGGAAGACAGTAGTCTGATGAGGGATGGGGAGAAGGGGTGGACCCTGGCCGACATAGTGACTGTGACAGAAGACTGGTAGTGACATGAGCGATGATGGTGACTTGGGCTCGTCTCAAGGCCCACGAGTTGGAGCGGGGAGGGTGGTGCCCCACGCAACTTCCCGGTTGAACAGGTGTAGAGGGAGGTGGAGTTATAGAGGGGGTGGGGAGAGGGAGAGAAGGCGTCGCTTGAATTACAGATAGCCAGTTAACCAATGTTCGGGGCTAAAGTCGCATGGCCCGTTAACCAACAATTATGGAGGGTTAATGTCAGATAGCCAGTTAATAAAAGTTTGGTGCTAATGTCAAATAGCCAGTTGACAAACGTTTGGGTCTAATTTCAGATAGCCAGTTAATAAAAGTTTGGGGCTAATGTCAAATAGCCAGCTGACAAACGTTTGGGGCTAATGTCAGATAGCTAGTTGACCAACGTTTAGGGCTAATGTCAGATAGCCAGTTAGCCAACTTTTGGGGCTAATGTCAGATAGCCAGTTAGCCAAATTTAGGGGCTAATGTCAGATAGCCAGTTGACCAACGTTTGGGGCTAATGTCAGATAGCCAGTTAGCCAAAATGTTTGGGGCTAATGTCAGATAGCCAGTTGGTCAACGTTTGGTTCTAATGTCAGATAGCCAGTTGACCAACGTTTGGTACTAATGTCAGATAGCCAGTTGGCCTACTTTTGGTTGTAATGTCAAATAGCCAGTTGACCATCGTTTGGTACTAATGTCAGATAGCCAGTTGGCCTACTTTTGGTTCTAATGTCAGGTAGCCAGTGACCAACGTTTGGTATTAATTTCAGATAGCCAGTGACCAACGTTTGGTGCTAATTTCAGATAGCCAGTTGACCAATGCCCAATTAACCGAAATTCACATGAAAATAATTCTATAAAATTGCATGAAATACAAAAGATTTGTTGATTTCATACAATATACTGACATGATTGGCGTATTATAGAAGTTTTTTTTAACGGCCAAATAAAGGTCAAATTGCTAGTCTGAAGAGTAGAATTTTCGTCCAAGCTAAATGTATTGCTTCTCAGAGATGTAGTTAAGTGGGGCAGAGGGCACATATGTCCCCGGGAGACAAATGGCTTAGGACAGCGTACGTTATCCAAGAATGAGATTATTATCTAATAATTTTGTAATTTGTCATCGGGCATAAATTATCCTACCTATATTTACACGCCACTGTTACTATAGACCTTACCTCAATGGGAGGCTTTTACGAAAGAAATGGGTTATGAACTCCGATTTATTTCTCAAATTTCAATGAGGCCATTTGCTAGACGCCATGATGATGACGTGTTACTATGTTTTGGTGTAATTTTTTTTAATTTATTTTTTTATTTTTTTTAAATCAGATATTCGTTCTAGAAAACATTGGCGGTCCTTGTTTTTACGACGGTTGCGAACCTTGTGCATTGTGATCAATTTTTATCGGATTCTTCTTCTAAATACTCTTTTTGGCCTGAGACTTAAATCTCTGAGACCTGGGCAACCTGCGCCATGTGCTGAGCAGTGCCATACAACACTGTCTTCACATTGATCTCTTTTGCCTCCCGAACCTCCCCGGCTATGTCTATCAGCTAAATCAGCAAAACTAAACAATGCGTATTGAACAAAAGTTAATCGCATGCCACATACGTCGTTTATGAGGCACGTACGCCATACGTGGCTTACATACGTCAATGGCGTTGTTTATATATAATTTTGATGGTGATACTTGAGTACTGTTGACGTGTCTTAAATAAGGCAGTGATCCGAAATATCAAAAGAGGAAGCAACCTAGAAATGTTTGCATAAAAACTTAAGAACCATGTAAAAAAAAAACATATGGTTGACAGAGAAAATATGTGTGAAGATATTTTAACAACCAAATCAATTCCATAAATACATATCAACAATAAAAAGTGCTTCTGTTTCAATGTTTCGAAATGTCTTTATATCTAGATAGAATATCCCGTTAAAAAATGGAGTTTGTGATGGAATTCAAACTATTTTACACGAAAAACTTCATAGCAATCATAGTTCTCTCCCAATGTCAAACATTCTATACGCTTCAAAATTTGTTTGGGGCTCACTGATGTCAAAGTTCATCTATACTTCTCCTCTTCCACCCCCCCCTCATCTCCATGACCTAAGTGAATAAACCAATCATATATTCGGCCACGCTTGTACATTTCTGGGGGGGGGGGTCGTCTTGTGGGGATACCAGTAGTAGAAACAAGTCTTCACTAGTCACAATCAATAGAGTGTCGTTGCTGTGACCCCACCCACCAACCAACCCCTCCCCCATTTGAGCCCCCCAGTGTAACAAGGGACAGCGTGGTGATACATCCCCCATTTTCTGGAGACCAGCGGACCTCAGTGTCACTCACATCTACAGCTGAATAATTCGAGGAATTGGTTTCAGATACCGTAGAAAATCACAAGCCGCGTGGGGTGCACGCCATTTCAATGGCGAGCGCGGGCAAGGACGAGCTTTAAAAGTAGGTCATGATCTGTCTGACTGAGGGAAAGAAAAAAATTGACCAATATATATATAATATATACATATATTTATATATATATATATATATACGAAGAAGAAAACGTTTAACAAAACAACGTGTTATAGAGTGCTATGGGAGACAGTTCTAGAACATTCATCAAATATTCATCATTCTTCAACACTTGCTGGGTGCATGGTGTCCATATAACCTTATGTTGTGCGAGGATTCGACATTTCTATTGGTTCATGAACTTTCTTATCAAAATGTACCGGCAACCCTCTGTGGTACCGGCAACCCTCTGTGGTACCGACAACCCTCTATGGTACCGACAACCCTCTATGGTACCGGACTCATAAAATGAGATAAATAAGTAGGACAAACTCAGTTCAACGATCTTAACAAATCACAATAACACACACCCAATGGAACTACAGGCTACTGAAATCATGGACAATGCTATTCTAAATACTCAGTAAATACTATTCCGTATGCAAGAAAAAATAACATAAAAATTCTCTTTCTTCCCGTCCGGAGTTCGAAAAAGGAAATGTTTCCCGAGGAAATCAGGAAAACCAACACTCAATTAACATTTAAAACTCTAATGAAAATGCAAGACTAGTGCCCAACACACACAAACAAAACAAAACAACAACAAACAAACAAAACAATGAAAAGCGTAGGAGGCAATAATCTCCTGTGTAAAAGAATCATCTGTAACAGATAACATAAGATACATTAACATATTGATCAATAGCAAATAATTACTTTAAATTCAAGATGTCTGCACGATTAAAACAAGTCTGAAGTTTTTTTTAATGAGTCTGGGACATTAATTTCTTGTTTTTTTTTTTTTTACATTTATGGGAGCGGGCCTCTGCGTTGGTCAAGTTTATTTAGTCTATTTAGTCTATTAATCTATTTAGTCATAGGCAGCACCTAAACTTAGATGGGAATAAATTATTGAAACATCCTTGCTAAAGACGATGGATGTAAATGTAAGGGATTAACAGTAAGGGATTAACAGTAAGGGATTAACAGTAAGGGATTAACAGTAAGGGATTAACAGTAAGTGATTAACAGTAAGGGATTAACAGTAAGGGATTAACGGTAAGGGATTAACGGTAAAGGATTAACAGTAAGGATTTTACATGAAAATAACGTGCACATTGGTTCTGAGATTATTTAAATATATTCTTATATCAAATATTTCATAATTTTTCTAAAATACAATTCTCCAGCAATTAAATCTTTTGATACCTTTTAATCAAATTAAATTTCTTTTAAACAACACATCAATAAATATGCTTAGTGCATATGTTTTAGCTCTTAAAATTGTTGCTGCATTTTAACCACTGAAGATTTTAAATAAATATTGTTTTTTAAAGCACCAGAAGTAAACAACTTTAAAATATCTTTTAATATGTTTTTAAAAAAAAATATCCAATATGTAATTTTAATTTAAAAAAAAAAAGATTCTGTTCGCACATTTATTTTAGAGCAATTGTGTCATATCCCTGTAGCTTATCTATACTAATAAAAGGGAAAGCCCTCACTGACTGACTGACTGACTGATTCATCACTAATTCTCCAACTTCCCGTGTAGGTAGAATGATGAAACTTTGGGAAGTTGTTGGATACCCTCTGACTACGAAAATTGGCAAAAAAGAATTTTTAAAATCTAACTTATGTGGGGCCGGGGGCCCAAAAACTTTTTTTGCCTACATTACTAAATCTCCGACTTTCCATGCAGGTTGAAGCATGAAACTTTGGGAAGTTGCTGAGTACCCACTGTGGACAAAGTTTGGCAAAAAAGTTTTTTTTAAATATCTCTCAAGTGGGGCCGGGGCCCAAAAAGATTGTTTCCTTATATGGGCTTTATAAAAATTGAAAATCACCAAATTTACTATTTCCCGTGTAGCTAAAAGCATAAAACTTTGGGAAGTTGCTGGGTTACCACTAATGACGAAGATTGGCAATGAAGAACTTTTAAAATCTCGCTCATGTGGGGCCGGGGGCCCAAAAACAGTTTTTTTCCTTCATCACTAAAATTCCGATTCCCCATGTAGGTAGAAGCATGAAACTTTGGGAAGTTGTAAAAGTAACCACTAATGACGAAAATTGGCGATAAAGTTTTTTAAAAATCTCGCTTTTGTGGGGCCGGGGGCCCAAAAAGCTTTCCCCTTATATGTGCTCTATAAAAACTGAAATTCAACAATTTTCCTATTTCCCCAGTAGGTATTCCCGTGTAGGTAGAATCACGAAACTTTGGGAAGTTGTTAAATACCCTCTGAGTACGAAAATTGGCTAAAAAGAATTTTGAAATTCTAACTCATGTGGGGCCGGGGGCCCAAAAACTTTTTTTGCTTACATCACTAAATCTCCGACTTCCCGTGTAGGTAGAAGCATGAAACTTTCTGAAGTTGCTGAATACCCACTGTGAACAAAGTTTGGCAAAAATGTTTTTTAAAAATATCTCTCAAGTGGGGCCAGGGGCCCAAAAAGATTGTTTCCTTTTATGGGCTTTATAAAAATTGAAAATCACCAATTTTCCTATTTCCCGTGTAGCTAGAAGCATAAACTTTGGGAAGTTGCTGGGTAACCACTAATGACAAAGATTGGCGATGAAGAACTTTTAAAATCTCGCTCATGTGGGGCCGGGGGCCCAAAAACTATTTTATTCTTTCATCACTAATTCTCCAATTTGCCATGTAGGTAGAAGCATGAAACTTTGGGAAGTTGTTGGGTACCCTCTCACGACACAAATTGGCGAAAAAGAATTTTAAAAATCTCGCTCATGTGGGGCTGGGGGCCCAAAAATTGTTTTTTCCTTATTTGAACTCTATAAAAATTGAAAATCATCAATTTTCCTATTTTCCGTGTAGGTAGAAGCATGAAATTTAGGAAATTTTTAAAGTACGTGCTCCCGACGATAATTTGAGGGGAAAAGGTAAATTTGCAACTCATGGGGGCCGAGGGCCCCAAAAATGTTTTTTCCTTATATGAACTATATAAAAATTGAAAATCACTAATTCCCCTTTTTCCGGGAAGGGTAGAAGCATGAAAATTTGGGAAGTTGTTTGGTATCCTCTTAGAACGAAAATTGGCAAAATATAATTGTACAAATCTTGCTCATGTGGGGCTAGGGCCCCAAAAATATTTTTCCTTTATATGAGCTATATAAAAATTGAAAATCACGAATTGTTCTGTTTTCCGTGTAGGTAGAAACATGAAACTTTGGGAAGTTTTTGGGTACACTCTCACAACGAAATTTGTGAAAAAGAAATTTGAAGTTCACACTCATAGGGGCCGGGCCCCAAAAACTTTTTTTCTTATATAAGCTAAATACTAATTACAAAATCAATAATTCTTATATTTCCAGTATAGGTAGAAGCATGAAACTTTGGAAATTCGTTGAGTACATGCTTCCGACGATAAATGGCAAAAGAGAATGTTAAAATTCGCACTTATGGGGGCTGGGGCCCCAAAAACAATTTTTTCATTATATGGGCTATATAAAAATTAAAAATAAAAAATTCTACTATTTCCCGAGTTGGGAGACTCATGCAACGTTAAAAAGTTGATAAATACACTTTCACGATGCTAGCATGTGAAATAATATTTACAATATCTCTTACTTGGGCGCCGGGGGCCCAAATTTAAAAACTGAAAATCACCAATTCTCCCATACCCGATTTAAGTAGAAGCATGAACTTTTAGAAAGCTGTTGAGAACAATCTGCCAATAATAATTAGCGAAAGGGACTGTTTAAATCCCACTAAATGGGGTAAGGGGGGCAAAAAATTATGGGGCGCCCAAATTTTTTTTCCCCCTTATATGAACTATTTACAAATTCAAATCATTACTTCTCCTATTTCCCATATATGTAGAAGCAAGAAACTTTATAAATTTTTTGATTACTTGCTTCCGATGATAATTGGCAAAAGAGAAAGTTAAATTTCCAAACTAATGGGGGCTGGGACCCCAAAAACGTTTTTTTTT
>MUZC01004492.1:125520-144783 GCA_002072015.1 Radix auricularia | reverse complement strand
AGGCAAATGTAGTTTTTTCCTAATATAAAACTATATAAAAACTGAACATCAATAATTCTCCCTTTCCCCATGTACGTAGAAGCATGAAACTTTGTCAAGTTGTTTAATACAATCTCCCGATGAAAGTTGGTGAAAGAGAACTGTAAATTCCCATTCATTGAGGGTTGGGGGCCCAAATATAGCTTTTTCTTATATTAAAAACCGACTTATCACAAATTACACAATTCATCGTGTAGGTAAAAATTAAAATTTTTGGAAGTCGTTGGGTTCCCTCTCACGACGAAAATTGGCGTATTATAATTTTAAGATTCACACTCATTGGGGCCGGGGCCTCAAAGGCATGTTTTTTTCAAATATATGCTATATACAAAATGAAAAGCACTATTTTTCATATTTCCTAAATAGGTAAACGCATAAAACGTTGGGTGTTTTTTTAAATACACTTCCACGATAGCAGCAGGTGAAAAAATATTTAAAATATCCCTTGCTGGGTGCCATGGGACCAGATATAGTTTTTTATGCACTCATTCACTTATCACTAATACTCCATCTTCCCGCAGCAAAGCGCGGGCAAATTGCTAGTAGATTATATAATTACGTTTTCAAATGTTGAGGTTTGCAAAAACAGCTGAATAACATAATTCAACAAGCCTTAATTAATCTTTTATTTCACTAGAAAGACTGGGTCTATTCTAGTTACAATTACACTTCCGTGTGGTTGAGACTTTAATTTGTCAAACAAAAAATGGTTTCGGCAGGTTTGTCTGAATCTAAGATATGTACAAGATAATTGCATATATTTTTTGCTATCTGTATACATAAATGTCAACTCTTCCACTAGCCACCACTAGGCTATATTAGAATAGACACCACTAGACACCACTAGGCTATTTTAGAATAGACACCACTAGGCACCATAAGTCTACATTTGACTAGATACCACTAGCCACCATAAAGCTACACTAGACTAGACACCACTACGCTATATTAGACTAGACACCACTAGGCTACATTAGACTAGACACCACTAGCCACAACTAGGCTACATTAGACTAGACACCACTAGCCACAACTAGGCTACATTAGACTAGACACCACTAGCCACCACTAGGCTACATTAGACTAGACACCAATAGCCAATAGCCACCACTAGGCTACATTAGACTAGACACCACTAGTCACCACTAGGCTACATTAGACTAGACACCACTAGCCACCATAAGGCTACACTAGACTAGACACCACTAGTCACCACTAGGCTACATTAGACTAGACACCAATAGCCACCACTAGGCTACATTAGACTAGACACCACTAGCCACCACTAGGCTACATTAGACTAGACACCACTAGCCACCACTAGGCTAAATAAGAATACACACCACTAACCCCCTAAAGGCTAGGCTTGACACCACTAGCCACCTCAAGTCAACATTCTACTAGACACCGCTAGCCACCACTAGTCTACATTAGACTTGACACCACTAGCCACCACTAGGCTACATTAGATTAGAAAACACTAGCCACCTCAAGGCTACTTGGGTCTTGACACCACTAGCCACCAAATAAGAAGACTACTTGAGTCAAGACATCACTAGCCGTAAAACAACAAGGCTACACGAAACTTAAAACCAGTAGCCACCACACAACAAGGCTACTTGAGACAAGACACCACTAGCCACCACACAACAAGGCTACTTGAGACAAGACACCACACAACAAGGCCGCATGGGACTATGTACCAGGGGAGACAATGACCAAAGTGGAAATGATTAAACCCCCTGACTATAACCATGGCATCCGAAGAGAAAATCGGAGTCCGTATTATTACCAATTGATTTCCTTTGTCCGAAAATTGGATTCCGGGCAATGCTAAAGATGGTCCGTGAAACTGTTTCCTCAGAGCTTGACCAACAAGAACACCACCCCAACCTCTCTCACGTACATACTTAACCATCTACCTATTCCTTTTTTTTTTCCTAAGCCTAATCTCTGCAAATATCATTCGTGTAGCCTGCTGGTTTGTGACGCGGAACATTACCACTAAAAGTTACATAGATATTTACGATACGATCGCTAGTCATTATTTAAGGTATTCATGTCTTTCCGAAGGTTTAATGCTTCTATTTTTTAAGAAGGGAATAGGCATGTTTCATGGAGCTTACTCTATATTCTCATTTTACAATGACATTTATGTTTCTTGGTGTGGAAAGGGGGGGGCATCAACTCCCCTGAAATTTGATACAGAACATATGGAGAAAGATATAATTGTTTGTCAGGTCGTTTTGCGCTGAGGGCACAAGTCGAGTTAATACACAAAAAATTACTTTATCTGATTACACATCGCTAGAGAAGCTCATCCATGACCAGGACGTGGGTGAAATCGGAAACCGCGGGAACAAGACGTGGTGCCATGTATTGGGTAGCGCTCGGATAATAGACGGACAAGGTCACATTTCTGTTCAAGTACAGGTGTTCATTGCAACACAACTGGACAACTAGATGGCGGGAAGGAGCAAGTCGGTGAGATCAAGGTAACAGATACTGCTGGCAGCAGTTCTTGAATAATGCCGAGTCAGATTATACATTCATGGAAAAGGAATAATAGAATAAGGACACCGTAAATAACGAAGTAGATATTGCTTTAGAATATGCTAACATGATCTTAATTTGGTCTAGAAGAAAAGCGTATAGATTGGAGTTGAGATAAAATATCAGCAAGTAGTGTAGAAACTGTTGTTTGTGGCGATTGCATGTAATGTAATGAAATTTGTGTGTGGGAGCTTAGCGCCACATGACCTACTTACCAAATGAGCTGTTTCTTATAAAGTGTATACAGTTTTTGACATTTCAAAACAGTTGGGACAACAACAAAATATATTTCAAGTCAAAAATTTTCTTAGAGCCTCTCTGCTCCTAAATCACATAACGGAGGAACAGGACTTCAGGTGAAGCATCTTACAGAGAAGATACAATATTACACTGCAATAATATAAAAAATGATATCTGCAATTCAGAAAATTCCATAAATATTGTTTCGGATTACATTAAAAATGAGGAGAAAGACTACGTCAAAAGAGGGAGTTGTAGTGTTATAATTCTTTTCATGGCGATCTTATCTCTGGTGTCCAAAGATAGATTTTAAAGATCTCCTTTACATTCTTTTTATTAATAGTGAAATAACATTGTCTATTGCGAATAATAAATGCTTAGTCTCGTGTAAGATGACACGCGTAAGTGGGAAACTATGAGTCATTTTAAGGTTCAAGATTGAGTGAGGACAAGCACTAACACTAAGGAAGGATGTAGAAGGGATGGTGCTAAAGTGGGACAAAGATGTAGATGGGGTTAATCTAAGGTGGGGCAGGAATTTAGGTGGGATAAGGTCTAAGCTAGGACAGAGATGTAGGTAGGGGAAGTAAGGCGGGACAGGGATTTAGGTGGCGGGATCTAAGGTTAGACAAAGATGTAGGTGGGATGGATCTAAGGTGGGACAGGCATGTAGGTGGGATGGATCTAAGGTGTAACAGGTATGTAGGTGGGATGGATCTAAGATGTGACAGGGATGTAGGTGGGATGAATCTAAGGTGGGACAGGGATGCAGGTCGGATGGACCTAATGTGGGACAGGGATGTAGGTGGGATGGGCTAAGGTGAGACAGGGATGTATATGAGATGGGGTCTAAGCGTGGATAGAGATGTATGTGGGATGGATCTAAGGTTAGACAAAGATGAAGTTGGGGGATCTAAGGTGGGACAGGGATGTAGGTGGATGGATCTAAGGTGGGACAAGGATGTAGGTGGATGGATCTAAGGTGGGACAAGGATGTAGGTCGGATGGATTTAAGGTGGGACAGACAGGTTTTATGGGGTGGATCAAAGGTGGGACAGGAATGTACGTTGGTTGGATTAAAGGTGGGACAGGGATATAGGTGGGGTGGGGATAAAGCTGGACAGGGAATGTTGGTGGGATGGATCTAAGTTTGGACAGGGACATACTTGGGATGGAGCTTAAGTGGAACAGGTATGTAGGTGGATGGGGCTAAGGTGGGACATGGATATTGATGGGATGGGGCTAAAGTTGGACAATGAAGTAGATGGGGTTTATCTATAGTGGGCCAGGGATGAATACGCAATGCGGCTTCGGCGTTTGTTTTTTGTTTGTTTGTTTGTTTGTTTTGTTGTTGTTGTTGTTGATGTTGTTTTTCCTACAACAGAAACACACATAACTAAACTACAATGTAATTATTGTTATGATTTTGAAATAATGTGAAGTCCATTCCCTCGGATACGCCAGGGGTTGGGACGTTAAACTGGCGCGCCAACCAATCAGGAGTCACGTGGCCAACATGATTCCACCAACAATTACTCCACCAGATTGCACCCGAGAATTCCCGCCAAAAGTACTACTTACAGTTACCGGTGTCCCAAAATAATCCCAAGGCATCCAGCCACATATACGTAGAAGGACATAAATTTTAAAAAAAATAATAATAGTACCAATAATAGCTGTAATAATAATAATAATAATAATAATAATTAGCTTTCCCTTTACAGAGTTTCCACCCGGCGGATTAATATAATTGAGGGGTGGTTATATTTCAACATCTGAAGTTTTATTTTAAAAAACAAAGTGTCCACAGGAGACATTGCTGTAAAATAAAGTCAAGGGGGAGTTTGGGGGGGGGGGGGCTTTACTTCTTGACACCGACAACAGTTATATTTGATAGACGAATACCCCAGTCTGGCTAATGCCCTTAAAAATGTGACCCCCTACCCAAGTTTGCCCTTAGACTAGCCCTCCCCCTCCCCTTCCCAATGGATGGTTTGACCTACCGACTACTGGCCCATCTCGACAGTTGGCCGCCACCATGACTTGTCTAAATAATTAACTGCTCTAGCGGGCTGTTGTATTTGGCCTCTGTATAACAGTGGTGAGCCTCGTGTAATAATTGATTTAGTCGCTCCTCAACTAATTGACTTGTTTTAGGGGATACATGCCAAAGGCCGGATAACTTGTTACCAATGTTCCATTTAAGCTGCGAGGCTGCGCGGCCGCGCGTATATATATCCGACCAATGTCACGCAGCTGTTAAGAACTACCGCGCAGCAAATTTTTTAAAAATATTGCACCAAAAGAAATGGATACTATTCAACTTTGCGCACCATTTTTTTTTTACTTTGCACAAGGATCATCGAATTTAGGAGGGAACATTTCCAGTTACATTTACAGTTGCTTGCATGTTTATATAAGATTTGTCAGATTTGATTAGCGCATTTCTTCCCTAGGGTTATTCATTCTTCATTCGTACTTTGAGTACGTTTCACGGTAGTCCTCCATCGTCCTGCCTTTATTTCGTTATCTCGAGGATTTTTTTCTTAAATTAATTTACCAATGACTATATTATTGCATTTTCTTATATCTTCACATTTCTGTCTCTAGTTTTCTCACCCTGAAAACAAACAAGTAAATAAGTTACAGTTCTCAAAACTACGTTCTGTGCTTGTTAATTTAAAAAAAATTCCGAGTAGTCCGAACACTTATCACCATTATAACTAACCCACACAACTCTCTGGTTGCACGCCTCAATGCGGATAGCCAGACTTCTCTTGTTTGTTCCACTCTGATTCTCTACTAAATATATATCAAGAGGTAAATATTACAGCAACAATGCGACAAATATGAAACTATAGACTCGACAATCTGGACTCAGGAGTTTTCTACACTAAGTAATCATTGCACGCAATTTGACTTGCCTATATTACCCACAAGCCCCATTGTTTGAAATAAAGAGAGATACACCAGTCTTGTAAATCATTGTTTAATGTGTATTTAAAAAACGACTGTCGCCTTCAGTCATTCCGGTCATTATTAACCTGACATGTGAGTCGGTCCATCTGTACTGGCCACAGGCCAGGAGTCTTTGTTCTAGCATTAAGAAATAACGACAACAACAATGAAGGTATCTCCACTAAGTCGTGTCTGGACTCCAAGGGAGATGATTACTACTGGACGACATTGTTTGATTGTAACTGTCAACAGACTGTTAGGTACGGACAGAGAAACTGGTCAGTTCTCTAACCTCAGCTGGTCGGGATTCTGACCTCATAGTAACTGGTAAGTTCTCTAACCTTAGATTACTTGTAAGGTCATTAAACTCACATAGATTGAATGTGCATTAAAATTGAATGGACCTGTTTGGGTGAGAGAGAAAAACCAAATAGCATCAAAAATATTTTCTTAAAAGGGGGAGGGTAAAGCAGTCAACGTTACTTTCCAAACCCTTCAATACTAATACGAAGAGAAAATTGATTTGCTATTAAGTGATTTCATTCCTCTTTTCGGCTGTACCCCGTCCTGGGGTCAAGACGACTTTCAACAGAAAATATTCTTTTTTAATTCTTTTTTAAAAAAGTCATTTAAAATAAAAAGTGGTGTAAAAATTTGCTTTTTTAAAAAGAAACGTTGTGGTTCTGTTAATCGAGTCATTTTAATGCTATGAGCAGATTTGAACACTAAATGCTCGAGAAAATTATGCTCAAATAAAAGAGTGCATCAATAGAAATCATAAAATTGAGCATGTGCGTGTCAATGCTGCGGATCTCTTGATTACATGTTTGAACACAATGTGAGAAAATTGGACAGGAAATCGATTTCCTATAAGAAAAAATTGCATCTAAATAATAATAAGCGACAAAAACTCATATTTGAAAGATTGCTTGGCAAATGTCATGGGATTGCCCCTTCTGGCCATTCATGATTTGGTCAGTGCTAAGAGATTATGTCATCTGGTCGTGGCATGATTTGGTCAGTGCTAAGAGAACATGTCATCTTGTCATGTCATAATTTGGTCAGTGCTAAGAGAACATGGCATCTTGTCATGTCATGATTTGGTCAGTGCTAAGAGAACATGTCATCTTGTCATGTCATAATTTGTTCTTTGTCAGTGCTATTAGTTGGGATGTCAATAGTGCTGAAAAAAAAATGCCGGGTAACTGTTAAAGAATGGAACAGGTACTCGTACCTGTTGGAAACTTCTCTTAATTTTTGCCGTCATGACTTCTATACAACGCAACCTTGCCACCAACATTCACGTCATTTCACACAATTTGGAGAAAAAAAAGGTGTAGTTAGTCGGGACCGTATTGCATTTCCTGTTGACAGATATTTTTTCTAAAGCGTTTTCGTTTTAAACGCATTTCACACCATAAATTTCAACAAAAAAGTTTTAATTTGATAAATTTTTCGCGAGCCTCGATGTGAACACATAAGAGCCGCATACGTCTAGCGGGCCGCAGTTCAGGCACATTTTCACGGGTCACCGGACGCAATTTTACTACCCGGGTAATTGACTCTCCACGGGTACCCGGGTAATTGTCTCTCAACGGGTACCCGGGTTCACGTTTACAGGCCTGGCTATGGGGTTATCCCATCTGATCATGTCATGATATGGTCAGTGACATGTGGTCATCTCATCTTGTCATGTCATGATTTTGTCAGTGACTTATGGTCATCTCATCTTGTCATGTCTGATTTTGTGAGTGACATGTAGTCATCTCATCTTGTCATGTCATGATTTTGTCAGTGACATGTAGTTATCTCATCTTGTCATGTCATGATTTTGTCAGTGACATGTAGTCATCTCATCTTGTCATGTCATGATTTTGTCAGTGACATGTAGTCATCTCATCTTGTCATGTCATGATTTTGTCAGTGACATGCAGTCATCTCATTTTTTTCTTGGTTAGTTAATTGTGAAATGCGCGTCACATTATTTGGCCGTTTGATGAAACTGACCCTTCTAATTATGTTTTTATGGGTTAGTGACGTATGAATCTTGGTGCATTTTAAGGTACATACAATTTTACAAATCCTGAAGCATCGTCAACCACAGTAGAGGCAGGAAGAAATTCCGAATAACTATAAAAGACGGTGTAAAAAGCCGCGAGAAATGGAACACGTTTAAATTAAAGCTTTTCACTACGTTAGAATTAATGTGTTCAAAAATATTGACTTCAAATAAATATTTAATGCTCACGATGATCAAAAGATGTACGTCTTCATAATAAAAACGGTTGTTTGTGGATTGGTATAGAGGAAGAAGTGCCCGGGGATCAGACCTTGTAAAAATACGTCAGCTGCGAGTTTTAGGTTCGGATTTCGTGTGTTTATCAACTATTTCTTTTTTTTTTTTTAATTAAAAAAAAATAATAATAAAAATAACTAACCGGCGTGGAGATACCATGCAATTAATTCTAATAGGTATCTCTATTGTAATACTAATGACACAAGAGGGATTTTACGCTGGAGCACTGGGCATAAGAGGAATGTTTTACTTTATACTTTATGTCAGTAATTAAAGGTTGGCTACTAAAGTTCACTCCGAGTTCGTTTCAAGTAAGAAATAACAAGAACATAAACTATTTTTTGTTAAAAATACTTACTATGAAAAAAACAAAACAAAACAAAACATCGGATTAAAGAAAATACAATTATTTAATTTAGATGAAAGATGTGCAACAATGAGGTGATGTAAACTAAGTTATCGCAGACGACAGTTAATTATATTATGTCGTGTTAATTTTTTGTAAAGATACATTATAGCAACGACTTTCTTAGGCAACTGTTAAACACTAGCTGCGACCTGCAGGATAACATACGCCACAGATTGGCTCAGAGATGATAATGCAAGGAACGGGGGGCGGGGGAAGAACGGTCACAAACAACGACCAGAAGAAATGAAAACAGCGCAAGTGAACGCCGACGCATTGTTGGTCTCTAGACATGTGTTCTGCGGTTTTTATCTGCTCCCCCCACCAAACACCACCCTCACTTGCCAAACATACACGGTGAGTGTTCGACCCCAGCGAGGGTGATTCATTATGTTTATAAGCACAAGCTTATATATANTATATATATATATATATATATATATATTTTATGACCGGGATAGTTAACTCGAGCAGAGGTATGAGGACTTTCTTGAAAATAAATGATGATACTGATACTGGCGTGGAGTATTACGGACATCGCGACAATTGCTACCTCGCCTCCAGATACTCCTGAAATATTCCTATACTGAGCGTATTGTTGATGAACGTTTCTGTCACTGAGAACAACGGAGAGCGCGTCACTGAAGTTATTCCAATGATGAGAAAGAAAGTTTACAGCCATGTTGGCGAATTAGCAGAGCGCAGTTTCATCAATGATCTTTTTTCCAGAAATATGCGACCGATAGAAACAAACAGGAATTTGTTTAACAATGAATGAAGTGTTGTTTCCATGAAATACATTCGAAGCGGTAGCCATGTTCGCAAAAGAGGGGGAAAAGTATTGGCACAAACATATACATTTTTAACAATTTAAAAATATTTTTGCTGGTGCTTCAACACAGCACCTTCAGCGTGTAAGGCGGACATGATAACTACACTACGAATTACATACATGCTATTCTTCAAAGAACCAACTCAAGTGAACGCAAGAACCATTGTTGGCCCTCTCTCCACCCATCCGCTTACCAAATTATAAACTGATTGGTCATTCGTCAGGGCTATATGGAGCTCAGACATGGTGAACAATGGCCGTAACCTGACCAGACTCCAGTCCTTCGTCAACAATTGTCTAAGAAGGATTCTCAGAATTCACTGGCCGGAAAAAATCTGCAACTGGGAACAATGGCAGCGGACAAAACAAAAGCCCATTGAGGAAGAGATTCTTCAAAAATTGGTAGAGGTGGATCGGTCATACAATAAGGAAACCTGCTTCTAATATAACAAAAAGCCATGAAATGGAACCCACAGGGTGAATGGAAAAGAGGCCGTCTAAGAAACACTTGGCGTCGAAAATAGGAGGCAGACATCAAGAGAATGGGCCATGAATGGAAGATCTAGGAGAAAATGGCTCAGGATAGAGATGCCTGAAGGTCTCTTATAGGTGGCCTATGTCCTAGGAGGAAGTGCAGACGTCGACGACGATCGGTGGACCGTTCTCATGGACGAGAAGGCTCAACATTCGTCAGGCTAATTAGCACAGACTCGCTTTGGTGAATTATGTGTATAGATATACTTAATTAAAAAAATCATGTTAAGCCTGGTCCCTATTGGAACTCAGGACGTGTTAGCGCATTTTCGTATTATGTATCAGTACTTATGTTAGATATCAGCATTATGTAGTTATCAGTAATTGTGTTTAGATTTTAGACATATTTTTATGAATTTTCTTGTGTAATGAATATACCTGACATTTTTTTTATTTAAAAGTCATTTCTTTACATTTAAAAAAAAAATATTTTCTCTTTAATCTAACTACAAGTCACCACAAATGATGACGTAAAACTCTCTAAACTTTTACACATATTCTAATGACGTCAACTAAAAAAAAACAACTAATTCTTTTGCACGCTTTCGCACGACTCTTCAATGCTTGCAGTACTATATATTCGACTTCCGGCAATGGCGGCCGTTCCATGCGCTAGTGTTACCTCTCGATTCGAAATATTTTTTGGTAGTTTTAACGGGGTTTTTTAACGGATCGAGTAACTGAGTGTTGGTGCACAAATGGCAGGTCAGGACATACAAAAAACATATATACCTCATGGGTCTAGGACTTATGGATGCTGAGATCAATGGTGATGACAGACGGACGGACAAAACGGGTGCAATAGCGCATTCGACTTCTCGAAAATGCGCTAAAAATTGGCGACGAAGAGAGAGAGTTTTCCATTTAAGAATCCTATTTGAGAATAATTATTTTGAAGTTACATGTTAATATTATTCAGAATTATTTCTAGCTTCTCGGGATCCTAATTATGGTGCGTATTGCACAAAGCGCATGTAAGCAAATATAGATGTATATTGTACACACAATTTTATGTTCACGTGTACAGACATCTAAGTGTGAAATGTTTACAGCATGACAGCCATGTGTTCTTGAATCTAGAAAACTAATACCGACCTGATGTTAAGAATGAGTAGAGGCAATAATTCAATGCCGTGGCAGAGTTGGGCTGAACATGTCATCTTGACCTTATTAATTGATCTACAGACATGTTGATGACGATCCTTCCCCTTCCCACGCCTCACTCCCAAACACACGCACACACACACACACGCATTAACATTCTATCTCATTTACACACATTCATAAACACACACAACTGTGTCACATGCACTCACACACACTGACACACGCACACATGCTCTCACACACCTTTTCTAATTCACATGTACTTATACACTCACCCTCACTCACACAGTCCCTCTCATAAACGCACTCACACACATTCACATACACACACTCACACATAAACACTGTCAGACACACACAATTTCACACACGCACTCTCTATCTCTCCCTCGCACACCCACACACGCAAGCTTGCACACACATTTTATCGTGTGGTCAGTCCCATCCTCTCATCCTGAAATACTTATATGACGAGTAGAAATCTACGAACAAACGCTTACACAGTTAAGGCATATATCAACACATTTGCCAAAGTTCAGCTCTAAGCGTGACAGCCCCCTTCTTTTTGAATCCCTTATATTAACTTCGCAGTCGGCTCTCTCTCTCTCTCTCTCTCTCTCTCTCTCTCTCTCTCTCTCTCTCTCTCGGTCCGTCTGTCTATACGGCGGAAACACAAAAGTAAAAAATGACACACTTGCTGTGATACTATCGAGCTTAAATTTTGCACATAGACTAGTGGCACCTAACAATGCATTGAATCAAAATTTTAGATCGATCGAATGTACCGTAACTAAATTTATATTAATGCACTTTTATTTGTATATAAATGTATGGTAGCTGTCTGTTGTTGACATCCATGTGTTTGCTGGAGTTCAGTTTAACCATCGGTGACCACACCCCCAACCCACCCAACCCCAGTAAATGTTTGTCACGTGGTGGATATTATTTTGAATATAATCAATACTTTTTGTTCTGTCTCATATATAAAGGATTTAAAGATTTTAAAAATTGTTTTTACGGGTTGTTTTAATATTTTAAATCCCTTATATTAACTTCACTGCTGTCTCTCTCTTGGTCCGTCCGTACGGCGGAAAAACAAAAGTAAAAATCACACATTTCTCGTGATGCTGTGGAGCTGAATTTTTTTTCAACACAGACTCGTGTCACCTAAAATTGCATTGTGTTGAAATTTCAGATCGATCGAATGTACCGTAAAAAAAAAATTAATGCACTTTGAGTTTATCTCTCTATAACTGTGTGGTAGCCGTCTGTTGTTGTTGACATCCACGTGTATGCTGGCGTTTATCGGTGACCACACCCCACCCCCACCCGTCCCCGCTTTACAGCATTTGGGCGTTCCGTCACGGTCAGTCTGTAAAAGTTTGGACATCATCAAAACCGTTAGTGCTGTCTCATATTTAAGGGATTTACAGTCACAAACTTTGTTTTTAATGGGTTGTTTAATTAACCGCTGAAATATTAACTAACATCGTATAAATAACACATTGAGTCAGGAGTGTGGTTGGTTTAGAGTTAGAGAATTTTCCCTCGGGCACCAGAAGTGAAACAAGTATTAATACTTGTGTGTCTTGCTTTGTGTTTTTCCCATCGTGATTCTTTCGTGAGTGTATTTGTTGAGGAGATTAATTGCGAACGCCCTTAATTTTGACTAGTCACGGTTTTGATGTTGGAACTGACGTCATTTGTTGTTGGGGCTTACTTTAAACCTCCTGGCGTTTAATACAACCAGCTTCAGTTATATTTTTCGAATGAGATTAATACATGGAAAACTTTGTCGAGATAATCTTTCGCATTCTGAACCTTTTGAAGATAAGACTAATCCCACTGCTAGAGGATTAACACATAGTTTAAAACGTTAAAGTGACAGCAGGGTCCAGTTGGAAAATCTTGCTCTTTCGCTGTTGTTTGAGAAAGGGGGAGATGACCGATTTCTCCTGCGGGGGAGTTAAACATACCATCTTCATTTTACATATTACATGGGATTGTTAAGAGAATTTCAACGAACTTTGAGTAGAAAAAAGCATCAAGAGTTAAGTCTCCCTCCCCAACTCCAGTGGGCGGTAAGAAGGAATTAGACAGGATTCTTAAGCGGATAAATGCCAGATGGCTAATTGGGGCTTTCAGTTGTTTATCCTATTTAATAAAAGGCAATTTTCTGTGCGGTGATATGTAGCGATTGGTCCCTCAAACTCCTGAAGACTCCCACAGCCAATCATAAAAATTGAATCCCATTTTCAAATTGAAAAAGTTTACGCTGACGTTCAAAGCGAATTAATTACTGAGCAGTATTTTTTTCCCAGGGATTCATTTTGAACTGTGCACTTTCAATAATATTTTTTTGGTCAAAATACGATGTGAACATTCTTGTGAACGCGTATTAAAGTGAGCTGTTACTTTCTTCCGGGTACTTTCTTTGTTTAATAGATATGTAGAAAATATTTCATTGCAAATGTCACACGATGTAAGAGGTTTATTTTTTTAACGTGTAAATGAAGTTGTGAGTTTTTTTTTTTTAATTCTGTTTTGTGATAAATATTTCGTCATTAATTAAAAATTATAATTTTAATTCTGTAAATAGTGTGTGAATTTTACGTGGAAAGCGATGGCCCAAGTCAAATATTTCTAATACAGAGTTAATTATAAACAAATATATAATTAAATACTGTTACTGTTGTGGTAATAAACTAGGGTACAACCGGATATCCGGATCTAATACAGAGATAATTATAAACACATACATAATTAAATACTATTCCTGTTGTAGTAATAAACTAGGGGAGCGGATATCGACATTTTCACCACTATCCAGATTCAGCAAATACTTATCGCAGATCCAAATAGTATCCAGATATCAGTGTATTAAGGATTTTTTTTCATCAAATTAAATTAATATTAATAAGTTTATAAACAAATATATAAAAAGTATTTTTAAAAATTACCAGAAATGAGTCATAAGCGTTGGAATTTATAGTCAAAAACTTTTTTTTTACGGGTGATTTATTATAATTAAAATGAATATTATTTTTAACGGGATGAACAATTAGGCCGGTCGAGACGATTGTTTGAGGGGAAGTACAACATGCCACCGAAACAACGGCGAAACGTCCTTGGAGGGTCTTTGTTGCTCGACATCAATATAATGAATTGCAAATTGATGCAAGCGTCAAATAAGGTGCGCCAGTTTGTTCAGTACTCGAGCGAGTAAGATACACCAAAGCCAAATGTACGGCGCGCCGGAAAAAAAAACATGGTGCACAAGATTATGAGATGCACGATGCTCCACAAAAAAGCGGTGCAGCAGCAAGAGAGTTGTACCAACGACAAAATGTGGGTGAGACTGCGATCAGGCTTATAGATCAGCAGAAGTATAACATGTGACCAAGGTATGAGTGAGCCTGACAAGACGTCACAAAACAGCGTCTTCTGAGCTCTTGTCGGGTTCACTCATACCTTCGTCGCACGTTATCCGTTTACCATAACAACGACATAAACTCCCCTGGCTTCCCATCTCATAGGACCAGCTCATGAACTATGTACATAAACACTTGTCTCCGCCGACTGACCCGTCCATCGCTCATTGGTGGATGGATGTCCAGGTCGCCGCTATCAAGGGCACGTGCCGTGTGCTGAGTTACTTACGACTGTCCAATCACAATAACGACCTCATCTTCTGCGCCATTTCGTCACCTGACGTTTGAGTAGGGGGCAGAACTCTGACTGGTGCGGCGTCATTGTCTCTGTGATGGTAGCTGGTATGTGTGCAAGGGAAAATGAACACTATAACAGAAACATATAATATTTACTTAGAATCTCACCGTTTATACATTTAAGTGTGTATTTTTTATAAACCGAATCTATTTATGTAGACAAAGTGTGTCCCCGTTTGAATTTACACAAATTACTTTTTGGCATGGAGTGGCGTAGTGAAAGAGGGGCTAATGCCCCGGGCAGCACTTTGCTAAGGGCAGCAATTTCCGGTCGTTAGTTAGATTCAAAGAATATTTTTAACGAAAGTGGAGCTATTTTATCAAAATAAAATAATAACCAAACAAGAAATTAATAAAAAATCAATAGAGGAACTGTACAAAAATTTGTAAGAGTTTTCAACAGCTAAAGCGCCAGATTCATTCTGGTGAATATTCAAAACTCACATGAATCAATCCAATGGTTATATTATTAAATCTTGAAATACTAGAGTATAAAAGAACCTAGAAAAAGGTAGTAACTATACATAAAGCAATAAAGCATAAAGCAATAAATTCTAATTTAGAAATACAACACAAAGATAACTTAATACAAACCCTCAGCTAGACAAGGATAAAAACGCCTCCCTTACTCCGCATACAAATTCTCGTTTTTCCCGTCTGAAATTCGGGCGTGATTGGGTTGCCTGAAGATACCAGGAAAATCAACACTATATAAATATTTAAAACTCTATATGCAGGGCCAAACACAATACATATATACAAACATATGTAGGCGTAGGACGCAATAATCTTCTCCTGCTAAAAGGAGCGTCTGTAACGGATAAGATAAAACTTCAAACTCCATATTGGATATAAATTCCTCTGATACTTGTGCCACTGAACTAAAAAAATAAAGAAACTTGAGGAGCATGAGAAAGTAGCACTGGCGGACTGGTAAATTTAACTGGTTCCTCAAACTTGAAAACTGCTCCTGTTGGAAAACCAAAAATACCTGTACGATATCAATTTCAAACGTGAGCCAATCGAATGTTCCGGGTGTCACTTTGTCGGGACGGCTAATTCCTCGTTTTAATCAGCTTATAATAAACAACCCGTAAAAAACTAAGTTTTTAACTTTAAATCCCGTATAAATTAGACAGATGTGAAAGTATGGATTATGTTCAATATAATAAGAACCACGCGACAAAGTTTGTTTAACATTTACAGTCTGAACGTGACTTAACTTTCCTTGCTGTAAAACATGGTGATGTAGTCATCGATTGTAGTAGTGAAATGCACTGAACCGTGGAGGTCAACGATAGCAGACGGCTTCATTGAGATACAAAGAGATAAACTAAAACTTCATTAATTTAATTACGGTTTTTCGATCGAGCGGATATTTTGATACAATGCATAGTTAGGTGACACAAGTGTATTTGCAACATTTCAACTCGATAGGATCTCGGAAAGTGGGTAAATTTTTACTTTTGATTTTCCGCACTCCCGACCGATCACGACAGGACAGTGAAGTTAATATAAAGGGTTTAAAAATGCAAAGTGTTAAGATAGTGTTTAATAAAATAAGAGGGAAGACACTGTAAAAATTGATTAAAGAAATGAAGGAACTATATAAAAAATGTGAAATCTTCTAACGCCAAAACTTCACACTCCATTATACAAATGAACAAAAAAATTCCAAGGGGTTGAATTAGTCTAAGGAAATGGCACAGACGTGATCGTACTTAAAAATGATTATAAAGTTTGTCAGCCACTCATTTTGTGGATATGAATATTCCTGTTTCCGTTTAATTCCAAAAACCACCAAAACATTTCAAAGACATACATGGAGTTCATTATAAATAAATTACCTTTACTTAGAAATGAAAATGTGCGATTACTATTAGTACAGAGAGATTAAGCGTGTCCAAAATATTAACATAACCTTTTCCAAATTAGACATTGACCTTACACCAAAACTATTTCCGGAACACTAGAACGTGGTTACGCATTCTTTTCCGTGTCCACAAAAAGGGGAAAATATAATTACTACAACATGCAAGGTATTGAACAGACTTTAGGATACACATTAGTAAATGTACCAGGGTGTCATTTTGACGTCAGTTTGAAAAGTAAAGAGAAAATAACAGATGCAGGAGAAAAATTAAGCACACGAACCGACGCAGGAACTTTGCTAGTAACTTTTTTTATTTTTTAATTATTTTTTTCAAACATTTACTATCTGGAAACATGTATTATAAGAAATGTATAGGCTATTAACCAGGACGAGACATGTTCAGGACCGAAACACGGGGCCTACCTAAGCGCGGCGCCTGGGGCAGTCGCCCCAGTTGCCACCCTCAAATGCCGCTCCTGCTGGTAGAGTATGTAAAGAAAAGCATGCGTTATTTTAAACAAAATATAAAAATTGATTGGTAATATTTAAATTTATAATACTTTCTATTTACTCGATACAGATTGACAATTTTTGTGAGAAAATGGTTTGATTTACCACTATCAAAATTTCCTGATGCTTTTATACCCATCTCAAAATTTGTTATAGGAATTTGAGACCAAAAAATGAAATATTGGCTAGTGATTTTTTATTGTGCTTACCCCGTAGCATAGTACGGGCATTGCGCTCGTGAATAATAAGAGTACTAGGGAAAATATGTATATAAATTATAACTACATTGAAAAAAAACTTTATAGATTTTTCTTATTTTTAATCTAATTTTAATGCACCAAATAAATTGAAATTGATTTTAAAAATTTAACGATTAATCGATTAGTTAATCGTTAATTCCCGCAAACCTCCTTGATATCTTTGATATAAATGCCAGTGCTTAAAAAGATATGGCTTATTTAGCTTTGCCCAATTCACGAAAATGGCAGTGACAAATTAGATATGTATTATTATCTAAATGTTTGAATTTTTAAAGCGATTTTCAAATAAGAATCAAACTGACATCCCATCAGACACGTGAGATGGGATCTATTTGAAATACGAGGGTTATCGAGTGCATGATTTACTCACGACCACGTTAAAAAAAAATTTGGAGGTCAAAGGGATTACGCGATTGGATCTTTCTGTGTGGATAATTCCGGAATGTGGGTCAAGACTGTCCAGTGGGTAAAAATTATTGGACATTTTTTAGATTGTCAGGAAATCATCGCGGTCATGCCAGATTTTTTGTTTTGTTTAATGGGACGGGATGTTTGAGGATTTAGTTGAGGTTATTGGGTGCAAATATCGAGACGTATTTCGAGTTTCTCGTGCCGCCTCGCGCCTCTACGAGAATTCGTTTAGTTTTTATAAATAACAACATTCTTGATCTCATTACCGCCGCTCACTTGGTGATAATCCAAAATTATCGCCTCATGGTAGACATTAGGCATTCATCAAAACATGTTTTTGAAAACGTTTCTGCTCTGCACCTTCTATCACCGCCGGGGAACTAATTAAACAATAAGCTAATGAGCAGAAACCTTACACAAACAGACCGACCTCAATGTGTGGAGCAGACTGTCTTTTGAGACGAAGCTGGCTCGCGAGGCCTAGGAAACTAACAGAAAGTTAGACAACTCGCGTAGTATTTAGACGAATGGGAAGATGTACTGGTGTTGATCAGGCCAAAAGTTAGTTGTGTGATCAGGTGCACACGTCATATCATAGCCACGGGAGGTAACTAGCGACATTTGGGAAAACTGTCAAGTTCATTTGTAAAGTGCATAGGTGGCTTTCAAAGATCCAAGTGTACTTTCCAGGCGAATATTTGTTTGAAGAAAAATACATTTTTTTCAAAACCCCATGATAAAACCCTGAGTTTTTTCAAGTTAGCTTGATAAACACTCTTGAAGAATCATGTAGATTTTTAAATAAAATTATTAATTAACAGTGCCACAGTCACATGTTTGATCGAGTTGACAATAATAATAAGCGCGCTACATATACTATATTAGATTAAGATTGCAACATTAAGTGTTACATCTTACGTATATAAATCACCAGAAATTAGGACGAGGACAAGACGCGAGCAAATAAGCATGATGAACGAGCCTCGCTATGGTCGACCAATCACAGTTTATGGTTGTCAGCGAGATTTGGGTGAAGGATGGTGGGGGCAGGTAACAACAACAGGTAGTGTGCATTTCTCGAGACCAACAATGCGTCGGAAGTCCCCTCGACGGTCACTCACGTTGTTTTCATTTCTTTGTGCTGCTGTTTGCGTCTGATTCCCCCCCCCCCCCCCATTTCTTGCACTATCTGTGAACATATCTGCGGCGCATGCTACGCCGCGGGTCTTGTCAAGTATAGCATATCAGATAAAGCTTCCAATATTAACAGTGCTACATATAAGATTAAGCTTGCAATATGGGGCCTTCCATAAAGTACGTCACGCTATTTTTGACAATTTCTAACTCGCCCCTACCCCCTGTCACAAACTGTTACAAATCTCGGAACACCCCCACCCCCCCAAAGGAGGTCACACTTTTGTACAAATTTTTTTTCTTTTATTAACAAAATAATTTAAAATTTAACATCAAACACTGTGACGTCACTCATGGCCGGACACCCCCCCCCCCCCCCCCC
>MUZC01004492.1:103466-125507 GCA_002072015.1 Radix auricularia | reverse complement strand
CCCCCCCCTGTCACAAACTGTCACACTTTCTTACCCCACCCCCTGGAGCGTAACGTACTTAATGGACGGCCCCTATTAACACTGTTTTATTAAACATTTTAGACAAGTTTACAATGTTTACAGCTCCAAACTATTCCTTTTAGTTCTAGTTTATAAAATCAATATGGTTACATCGATCATAATGTTATATGTCATTCCCCAATGTGAAATGTAAAACCATAGCTACGTAAAACATATGCCTTCATCATCTTTGCTACACCGCCCATATTTTTTTTGCTCCCGTATTCTTCAGCAGACCCCCACCCCCCATAGACCACCAGCCCACGCTTGTCTTCTATGGCTCCCTTACTCCCTGTAACAAAATGTATCCCTTTAACTTCTAGAAACACAATGTGGTGAATTATTAATGTCGCTGAAATGAACAAGGCATTCTTCCACCATTGATGCCTGTTATGTGACGGGTCCACGGCCATTGGTCTGTCGTCAGAAGAGTTTTGACTTCATATCATACTGGACACTTTATGACTTTGTAATCAACACCCTTACGACTTATGACTCACCTTTCTATGACTTGGACACCTAGAGTCATGGGAGTCAGATTCTATATAGCTGACGCGAAAGAAGCGACACACTGAGCGAGTAGTATGGAAGATATTTTGTTTTTAAACTGGGCAAGACTTCCGGGAGAGATCAGTTCTAGTTTCCAGGAATCTATGCTATTATTAGTTGGCATGACGTCATTAACATGAGATATTAATGCATATTTAATGTTTTATGGCGTCAATATCCGTCTAAATTTGGAATAACGTTATGAGACTAGACGGCTAGTGAGTTTAAAATTATAACGAGAGTCTTAGAAATGAGCATAAGACGACACCAAACCATGAATATTGACCATAAGAACAAACCAAACCATGTAGCTTGACCATAAGAACAAACCAAACCATTTAGCTTGACCATAAGAACAAACTAAACCATGTAGCTTGACCATAAGAACAAAGCAAACCTTTAGCGTGACCATGACAACAAACCAAACACTGAATGTTTAGCAAAAGAACATTATAAACAATGAAGTTTTAGCGTGTGACTTGACTGAACCATACTTGAGTATGGAGCTCGTGATGTGCATGATGAAGTGAACTCGTGCGTGTGTTTTGAACTCGAGAGAGTGGCTATAAAATGTTACTAGCCGACCCGCGTCGTAGCATACGCCGCTAATGATTTAGTGACGGGTGACATTTTATGAAAGTAATTGTTGAGGAGAGTGTGTGACTACTTTTCTGTCGTTGAGCACAAAGGAGAACACGAAGTTGTTGTGCCAATGTCGAGAAAGAAAGCTTACAGCCGTGTTGCGAAGTCATGTTCGAAAATAAAGTGGGAAATCAACGGGCACAAACACAAACATTTTTTAAAATTAAAAAAAGTAATGTCTTAGCTGGGGCTTGAACCTACGACCTCCCGCGTGTTAGGCGAATGTAATAATCACTATACAATGAAATAAATGCTATTCTGTTGTTCTGAAAGAATAAAGTAATTAACCTCAATTGTTGGCTGGGTCTTGATGATCCATCACACTCTGCACTAACTTTGCTTGCCAGCTGATTCGTCGGTGGGGTTAGACAGCTTGCTTAGTGTCCGCATGGTTGAACCATAAGGAGAATTATTTATATATATAGATGTTCAGGGGTTAAAGTCAGGGCAGTTACCCAGACCACGGACTTATGTCTTGTTTCTTGCAGTATTGATGTATAATTAGACTATTACATGATAGACTATCTCATAGATATAGAAGTAACACCTGACTGTTAGATAGTGTCAAAAGTTGACCAAGGACCAAGACAAGGAATATTACCAAATGACCAATCATAACAATGAATTTTTACCATGTGACCCAATTACACCATAAAGATTTACCCACACAATGTATTTCAGGGTACTCATCCCTAGTTTAGCATTTACCATTAACTATATTATAATAATAATTGGAAAAATGAAGATAAGAAGCTGTAATTACGATAGAAATCATATATTCAGCCAATGTGGGATTTTGAACGTAAATTTTATGAAATCAATTTGTTTTTCAGGTATTAGTCTAACTGGAGATCGCTGACAAACCTAGTGCAGCACTTTTGTTGTACCGCCAAATAAGTAACTCCCACCGTATTAATCTGATTTTCTTTCCCAATATTATTTTTTTTCTCTAATTTATTTTTTTCTAGATGGTTTTTCCCAGGCTTGTCCATGGGACATATTTTTCTGTCCCATCCCATGGGATTACTATTATAAAATTAATATGGAATACATTTAAAATAAAATTTTGAAATTTATGAAAGTTTAGGTTTAGTGTCTACTAATTAGGACTACATATACAAAGAGACATGCAAAACGACAAAATTGATTAACTTCATGACAATTCAGTATCATTCAGTGTTACCGCTCGTCAAATTGAGAAAAACCTAGACAAGCCTTTAAATACATGGGAAATTCAAATATATGCTGTCCCATCCCATCCCATCCCATCCCATCCCATGTGACGTTTCCCATGGGAATAACATTCCTATGGACAAGCCTGGTTTTTCCTTAATTGATAGCTGTTCTCTTGTGTTTTCTTTTCGAGAATTTTTTTTTCCTCACTCATTTTTAGGACTTAAACTGTCATGATTACCACCTTTAACATACTGTATATGAAAGTAATATATATATATATATGTAATAAGGACTACTGAAATAAACGATTAATTAATCGATTCATTGTTAAAAATTATTATCAATTAAAATTTAATATGATGGATTAAAATTCCATTAACATTTAAGAAAAAATTTTGGTAGTATATTTTTTCCAATTATTATTATTATTACATAATTTTCCCTCGTAGTATTATTATTTATTAAGACGTGCTTATGTAAACAAAACGATTTTTCTTCCGTATTTCTTGCATAGCTGAACGACTTAGCTGTGTTAAGTCAAAAAAATGTGGAGCTATGGAATTAAAGCCACTCAACCAATTTCGCGAAACAATAAATCGCAACTTAACGGGATTTATATTTGCGTTCAAAATATAATTAATCGAAAGTAAAAGAATTATCTATTAATTCCCCCCTTTAATCGAACAATTTTTTTAGTCAGCAACAGCCCTAATATATAAACCTGTATTTATGAAAATAAGTATAGTTTAGGGTTAATCAATAGATAATAGTTCTTTAAAATTACTTGTCATGAGTCGACATCGAATTTTCAATAACGCAAGTCACAGAATATGTATGCATTTTATTGAGCATACCGATACCCTACAACCTTGATCATTCTAAGACTGAGTAAAGGGAAGTGCATAGTCTTAATGTATGTTATCCATGGAGGCTACAATATCTCTCCTTTTGTAATAGATGAATTTCTATCTGGTGACCTTTTGTGCTGCATAGCTACTTTAATGGTGATATCAAACTATCCTAATTTTCTTTGAACGTATTGGTTCAATGACTGGCTCACGAGACATCAAAGACCATCGCTCACGTTCAGATCATTTCCCTATTTCAAACACAATTTTATAAAAGAGTAGCTAAATATTGTTAAATATCTTGTTTACAAATATCTCCCTACCTTTATCATTAGCAGAGCGGGAGTGGTGGTGGGTGGGGAGGAGAGGTGAACCAGGTGGTGAATATTACCTGTTGCCCCCCACCCTCATCGTAACTACAACATCCGCCTTGGTTATTATAGATGTTCCTGTTGGTTTGATCCCCGTAGACAATATGGGCTTCTTATGGGCTTGTTGAACTTCCGGTTATGACTGGGAAAGGCGGACATAATGCCCCCACCCCACACCCTATTTGTATCACCAAAGCCTCCGAAACATGTTGTCTCTACATTGACAGAGACATGTGATGACCTTGTCTCTACATTGACAGAGACGTGTGATGACCTTGTCTCTACATTCACAGTCTGATGATCTTGTCTCTACATTGACAGAGACGTGTGATGACCTTGTCTCTACATTGACAGAGACATGTGATGACCTTGTCTCTACTTTGACAGAGACGTGTGATGACCTTGTCTCTACATTGACAGAAATGTGTAATGACCTTGTCTCTACATTGAAAGAGACGTGTGATGACCTTGACTATATATTGACAAATACGTGTGGTGATGTTTTCTCTTCATTGACAGAGATGTGATGACCATGTCTATATTGACAAATACATGTGTTGATGTTTTCTCTACATTGACACAGACGCGGGGTTATCATGTGTACCAGAATTTCGGCTCCGGCTTCGAAAATACCGGAATCCCGACATTTTTCTAAACCGGTTCTACCAGGATTTCATTTCATAAATCCGGTCAAAGCCGGCTGGCTGGTGTTTGATTTAAAAAATTTGGATCCGATACTGCTTTACTTGATATAGACATTGACATAGGCGTACATAATGCTGTCTTTATTTTGACAGAGATGTGTTTTACCTTAATTCTCTAGCGCTGTTATTTTCTTAAGAGCTTCCATGATTTAGGTCCTGTCAAGTTCCAAAATTTTCTCTTTTGATTGAAATGATACATCCTATATATATATATATTATTCACGTAAACGAACATGTGCAAATGAGCATGACGAATGACCCCCGCTGGGGTCGAAAGATCAGTGGGAGTGGATGAAAAGAAAAAAAGTTTTTGGGGGGGGGGGGTTGTGGCAACAATGCATCTTGCGTTCACTTGTGTTGTTCCTTCAAAGAATAACATGAGATTCGTATATAGCTTAGCGGTTATCAAGTCCGCCATACACGAGGAAGGTCCTTGGTTCAAGCCCCAGGGCGAACATTGTTGTTTTTTTTTTTTTTAAATTTTAAAATGTGCGCTTGTGCCCGTTCTTTTTCCCCTTTATTGCCAACATGGCTGACCCTTCCTTCAGCCAATCACACTCTATGGTTGGCAAGGTAGCGTACGCCGCAGACTTGCTCATAGATAGTGCAAAGAACTGGAGGAAAGAACGGACACAAACAGCAACATGACTAAATGAAAACGAAGCGAGTAAACAACTAGAGAAGGGGGGACTGCCGACGTATTGTAGGTCTTGAGACATACGCACTGCAGTTGTTGTTATCTGCCCCCACCACCCTGCACCACAATCGCTTGCCAACCATAAACTGAGATTGGTCGACCATAGCAAGGGTCATTCGTCATGCTTATTTGCACACGTATTGTGCTTATCCTGTTGATCAGTTCACATATTTTATAGAGTTTAGCATCTACAATCTTAGTTTAACAGTTGAACTCCGCATCAGTTGTCCACGGTTAGCATCCGCCTTTCCCGTTATAGACTCCAGGTGGGTCTGCCCAAACATCGGACAGGTGTGGGCGTAAACAGAAAACAAAAACACCGCGTGCCGTGATCGCGGATGAAGTCGAGCGTAACGTAACACTGCGTGTGGTGACAGGAGATGACATTAATAGGGAAACAGACATACGGTGTTACGTTCAATAACGGTTACCCCAACAGTTGTCGTATAGTCGACTTATTGCAAAACAAAATAAGTAGAGCAAGAAAATAGCTCACACTCACTCACACACACACGCACGCACGCATACACACACACGCACACAAACCACACACACACACACACAAACACACACACATACACACACCCAAGGGATGTTCATTAATTGGAGAAACGATAAACAAAAACGTTTGGTTCAGTTTATTTCAGTTCATTTCGATTTCAAGTAGTGATAGTGGAAAAACAACACATTTAGAGTCCAAATGCCAATACAATCACGCAAAGATGAAATCCTCTTTCAGCGAAGGAAAACTTTATTTCGATCTAGATATCTATGTAATATGTCTTTTTTGTTTTACTGTGTATTTTATAGCGCATCTATTTGTTCAACTAATCGCAATCCGTAAGCTGGGCGTTGTATTAAAATATAAAGCGCAGCCGAGAACGTTTACGTTAAGGAAATATTTGCTCAATGAAATTGATGTTCATGCCTTAATCCTTGGGTAGACCAGCTTTAAGATGTCGTTTTTAAAAACAGACAAGTCTAGTGACTATGTTCTGTGAATAGGGCTGTGAACGAAAAATGACGTGGGTCGAGGGGGTTAGTTTCAAGCTCGAGTTTGGCTTTGGTTTGAGATAAGGATCAGGGTTTGTAGTAGGGCTGGGTTTAGGGTTCGGCTAGGGTCAGATAAGGGTGGGGTGATATAGTCAGATAAGGGTTGGGGGATACAGTTAGGGGTAGGGGGAGATAAGGGTGGGGGATATTGTTAGGGCTAGGGTCAGATAATAGTTAGGGTTATTGTCAGGGGTAGGCTTGGCTTTGGGTTAGAGTTAAGTAAATGTTATTGTAGGCGTAACGAAAAGATTTATGTGAAATCATTACATGTAGATTACAATAAATATTTAAATTTGTTTCATAAATTGCTTTTGTGAATCCGTGGGGATAGGAAACATATATTTTACTAGTTATTCACATTTTATTTTCATACCTTGTATTCGATTGAAATTATCTATCATAAAAACTTCCTTCGTTTTTTGTTGTTTTTTTTTGGTTTTTTTTTTTTGTTTTTTTTTTTGATGACGCACATGATTTCAAAGTGAATTTTGAGAATATTTCTGGAGATTTCGATTGCCTTAGATTTGAGGCCTACCTCAATTGTTATTTTGTTTTAGTAGATCATTTTTCCCAAATAAACTGTTTTTCTTACTAATAAACATTCTTATTTCTGCCGAGCGTAAAAAATAGGTCACAGCCGTTCCCTTGGAGTCACATTGGTCAACACTGTGATTGGCATCGCCAATATAAATGCACTCGCTGAACCCGAGGCGATGCCCAAGTTATTGAATGTGATCTAATCAATGGCAATTTACCCACGGCCTTTTCTGACCCCCGTCCGTTTGAGGTGAATGAACAAAACCTGACCGCTGTTTCCACTGGGCAGTCCAGTCTCTGATTAGCGTTGGGTCTAGTCTCTGAGTTAACATTGAGTCTAGTCTCTGAAGTCTAAATTAATTAGAGGTATCCAGTATGACGTATTTGCAGAGGCAGAGCCTGAGTTTGTGCAAGCAAGGAAGAGTTACTGAGATTTTAACGAAGCACGTCTGTGTAAAGAGCTACTATTAGTAATAATAACAATAATAATAATAATAATAATAAAATGATAATTTATATAGCGCTGTATCCCATCAAGGAGCCGGGCTCACAGCTCTTTACATGGAGATAATAACATACATATATTAATTAAATAAACATTCACATCATAATAACCCCATAAATGATAATACGTTATACATTAGCTACGTTAATCGTTAAAAGAAATGTTGTTTCATTGATTTTGAAAATAAATTTTGAAAAGATGTGTCTTAAGTGTGGTCTTAAAGGACTTAGTAGTTGAAATGCTACGGGTGTGTAATGGTAGAGAATACCATTGTTTGGCTGCACAAAAAGAAAATGACCTTTCGCCAAATGTTTTAGTTATTGTCTTAGGAACACAGAGAATGGGGATACAAATGTCATTTTTTTCACCCACAATCAATCGGTAAACATGTAGTTTAATATCATCTATACTTGCATTGATAGCGAAGTCAATAGTGAGCTTGCATCACAAACTGAAGGGCGTGGGATGGCATCGAGCACACGGGAATCTACAGGTTGCACACAATTTGATTTCAGGTGTATCTAGCTTTAAGCCTAACACTAGGCTTATCATTAACTTACTCTTATAATTAGCCATAACCGTAGCTTTGATCTTAGTATAAGCCCTATTTGAACGATTGTCACCCATTGACACATGCTACCAATCTTTCAAAATCAAATCTTTTAGAAAGAAAAAAAAATGAAACACCGCACTTTTCTGTCAGGATGATCGACTGGATTGGGTTGCAACTCCCTTTTAATAATGGGCCGCTTGGAAATCATCCATTGAAAACTATTCCCTGATTAGGGAATGTGGAAGTTAATGATTAATTAATCTTTAATATATGAAATTTTAATCGATTTACATTAAAATTCGATTAAAATTTAAGAAAATATTTTTTTCACCAATTTATTAATTTTTTTGTTGTTTCTTAATTACATACTTTTCCTCTCGTATTATTATTATTTATGTAGACGTCCATACGTAAAAAAAAAGTGTTTTTTTTTCATAGCAGAACGAATTTGTTGTGTTATGTCACAAAATTTGGGAGCCATGGAATTAGCGTGACTCAACCAATTTCGCGAAATAATGAATCGCAACTTAATATGCGTTATTAAAACATAAATAATCAAAATTAATCATGACTACTGATTATGTCAAACGTTTTGAAAAGAGCCCTAATGTGTATCGGATTCTTAGCGATGTCTTCTTTCCAAGGATTGTTGTATGGTACCAAACACAGCTGAATAGGATCTTTGGGGGATTGGGGGTGGGGGCAGTCCTGGACATTAATATGTCCTGAATCATCGACAACGCCGACTTCGTGTCCTGTCCAGTTCGTATCAATGGCGGTGGCCGGAAGACCAATCATCAAGTGCTTCCGGGTTAGTCTGTGTCGAGCCGTCCAATAGAAACCGAGAGACCAGTTATCTCGTCCAGGCAAAGCGTTCTTGGGTGCAAGCTGATAAACTTGTGTTCAATCTCCAACCAAATACTCCAAGTGTCAAGTCTACAGATTCTCGCGCCACCTGGCGGATGGGAGATTAATTCTGTATCAGCATCAGACAGCAGTCGACGGATTTTTAATTCTGGGTTATTCGGTTCAGTGTGAACTTTGACTCGGGTTGAATAAACTTTGTTAATTCTAGAGGTTAGGCTTATTAGCATTCGTCAATAACTTGGGTGTAGTCAACTTTGATCGTTATGGAGGGTAGCCTAATTTAAAATGGAACAATTGTTTTGGTAAAACTAAAACGAGCTCTGATAGTTTTCGCTAGAGGTTAGGCTTATTTAGCATTCGTCAATAACTTGGGTGTAGTCAACTTTGATCGTTATGGAGGGTAGCCTAATTTAAAATGGAACAATTGTTTTGGTAAAACTAAAACGAGCTCTGATAGTTTTCGCTAGAGGTTAGGCTTATTTAGCAAATACATAACAAATTAATTGCTTGGGTGAAATGAACTTTGATTGCCCTGGAGGTTAGAGTTGTTTAAAACTTAATCATTAGTTATAAAGATGTATGATTAGTTCGGTACTAAAGGAAGGAAAGGCGTATCACGATGCTCTGATAAGCAGATCGCCTTTTTTAAAATCGCATGCGCTTATGAGTTTTGTTTTAGTATAACATTAAGGTAACGCCATCAGCAGTTTCAACTATATTTACTTAGTGCTATTAACATTATGAACTATATCTACTTAGTGCTATTAACAGAATGAACTAAATTTGCTTACTGCTATAAACATTATGAACTATATTTTCTTAGATCAATTTACATCGAGCTATTATCAGTATTTATCGCTATCAGCAGAACAACGGTATAATTATTTAAAACATAAAAACGTGATTATAGAAATGATTAATATAATAAACGGGAAGAGGAAATAAGAGATGGTTGCAGAATTACACGCGAAATAGATTCCACGACGTTCAATAAGTTCTTAAAATTTACTCTCAATATTCCAATAAATAAAGGTAACAAAGTTACGTAAGTGTGTAACCATTTAATTCTTCATTACACAAACTCGGACTGCTTCCTTTCACCCCCCTCCTCCTCGGCTCGCCAACTCTCACTTCCTCCCTGCTTCATTCGCTAATAGCAAAAAAAACCCCAAAAAACCAAGATCAAACCCCGAGCCCCTGACTCCTCGTGTGTGTGTCACTAACCGTCAAAGTTAACAATGGTCAAAATGAGATCACAATAACAATCATAATAAAAGGTGATTTACCTTAAAGTCGCAAGCCTATCCATGTATAATTCACCAGAAATTAGGACACACACAAAGACGCGAGCAAGAAAGCATGACGAATGACCCTCGATAGAGTCGACAAATCACAGTTCATGGTTGGCAAGTGAATGGTGGTCCTTGTGCAAAGTAAAAAAAAAAGAATTGTGCGAAGCTGCACAGCAACAATTTTTTGTGCTATATTTTACTAAATTTGAAAATTCTTAACTGCTGCGCGTTGGTCATATATCTGCTGAAAAGGAACATTGGTTTGGGGCAGGTAACAATAACCGCAGTGTTCATGTCTCCAGACCAGCAATGTGTCGACTTTCAATCGCGTTGTTTTAATTTCTTCGTGCTTTTTGTGTTCTTTGCACTATCTATGAGCAAGTCTGCGGCTTTTGCTACGCCGCGGATTGTATCTGTTCAATTAGCTTTAGTTAGTGGTATCAATGGCAGTAGATATATTTACTTAGTGCCATCATCATTTGTTTTAACAATAGTCACTAAGAGAATGATTTCAAAATTGTCACTACTTGTATTGACTAAGACTATTGGCTTGTATTTTCCTGTACTAGGATAAACTGTGTTTACTTAAAATTATAGAGCGTATGTGCTTTCAACTGCGAATTGTCTTGATAATCGATTGTATTTCCCCCTAAATTAAAGTATCATGATGCAGTGTAAAAAAAATGGTTCAAATTATAACTAATTGGGATATCGGTACTATAGAGTTTTAGTATAGTTTGAAGGCTAAATATGATTTGATTAGCCCTTGTTACGTAACCCATTCTGTAACTATTGCTGACTAAATTGCTCTTTTTCTCGACGTCATCAGTTACCCACAATCCCCTTGGGACAAGTCTAACCGGATACAAACAAGAGTTTTCAACAAGAATTCTCAGACCGTCTGGGTCGTGGGGGCATTAATTAACCCGCTACCCGAATGTTAACGGTCGTTGTCATTAAAGATTCATGCCACTCACTCGAAAGGCCCTGGTCTACTGTGTTAACTTAAAATGGTATTTGATCAGCGGTGAAAAGGGAAAGGGGAAGGAATGAGTTTGACACTGAACAAAAAACCTCTTCATGTTCTCTACACAATGGAGTCAAAGTTGGGCATGTGTCAAAGACAATGTTTCATTTTCATGGCGTTCGCTAAAACGTCAATAGTTGCGATGTTAATTCTAGAGGTTAGGCTTATTTAGAATTCAACAATACTATCATGGTTCATGTCCTTATATTAAATGAGACCATATCTCATTTTGTACTATCATGCTTCAGGTCCTTATATTAAATGAGACCATATCTCCATGTGTACTATCATGGTTCGGGTCCTTATTTTAAATGAGACCATATCTCATTTTGTACTATCATGCTTCAGGTCCTTATATTAAATGAGACCATATCTCCATGTGTACTATCATGGTTCAGGTCCTTATATTAAATGAGACCATATCTCCATGTGTACTATCATGCTTCAGGTCCTTATATTAAATGAGAACATATCTCATTGTTTACTATCATGGTTCAGGTCCTTATATTAAATGAGACCATATATCATTTTGTACTATCATGCTCCCCTGTCCTTATATTAAATGAGACCATATCTCATTTTTGTTTACTATCATGGTTCAGGTCCTTATATTAAATGAGACCATATCTCCATGTGTACTATCATGGTTCAGGTCCTTATATTAAATGAGACCATATGTCGGTGTGTACTATCACGGTTCATGTCCTTATATTAAATGAGACCATATCTCCATGTGTATTATCATGGTTCAGGTCCTTATATTAAATGAGACCATATTTCGGTGTGTACTATCATGGTTCAGGACCTTATATTAAATGAGACCATATCTCGATGTGTTCTATCATGTTTCATGTCCTTATACTAAATGAGACCATATCTCGGTGTCTACTATCATGGTTCAGGACCTTATATTAAATGAGACCTTATCTCGATGTGTTCTATCATGTTTCATGTCCTTATATTGGATGAGACCATATCTTGGTGTGTACTATCATGTTTCAGGACCTTATACTAAATGAGACTACATCTGACTGTGTACTAAGTCACCGGCCTCTAAATCTGGGCAAAGAGAGCGATCAGTCATTGTCCACTCTGTGGCTACTTCCATAGATTAGATTTTGATATTACATTTTGTCCTTAGGACGAATGTTTCAAGAAATATTTAGATTAGCCACCTGAATGTGTTACATCTGGTAGTAGCCAAATGTTGACTATTCTGTTGAATCTAATGGCAGCCAGCTGTTGATTGGTTGACATCTCATTGTAGCTAGCTGTTGATTGGTTGACACCTCGTGGTAGCAAGCTGTTGATTGGTTGACACCTCGTGGTAGCAAGCTGTTGATTGGTTGACATCTCGTGGTAGCAAGCTGTTGATTGGTTGACATCTCGTGGTAGCCAGCTGTTGATTGGTTGACATCTCGTGGTAGCCAGCTGTTGATTGGTTGACTTTACTGGTAGCAAGCTGTTTATTGGTTGACATCTCGTGGTAGCTAGCTGTTGATTAGTTGACATCTTGTTGTAGCCAGATGTTGATTGATTGACATCTCGTGGTAGCAAGCTGTTGATTAGTTGGCATCTTGTTGTAGCCAGATGTTGATTGATTGACATCTCGTGGTAGCAAGCTGTTGACTGGTTTATGGGGCTGGCAGGCATCTGATGGTCGCCAACGATTGATAGATTGTACTGAAATCTGCTGGTATAGATCTTTTTTTATTCAGCTACAAATCACTCTGTGACCTCTGGGGCTATTTTCAATGATTACCTTTGTCCCTATGGTTTCATCACATTTCATGGATTGCTTTCTTGTATTGGAGACAGGTTTTCCTATTGCATGACCATTTCACCTCCACAGTTTCTGGAGAATCTATTCCTCATTTTGCTTCTGCTTTGTCCGCTTCCACAGTTACCGGTTGTCTATTTAGTCTGACCAGTAAATTCTAAGAATCCTTTTTAGACAATTGTTGATAAATGACTGGATCCTGCTCAGGTTTATGGTCGTTTTTCTCCACATCTTGGCTATATATAGAAGTTCAATCTTCACCATAGCGTTGAAGGTCCTTATTTGATTACGTTGAAAAATTCTGCATTAACGAACGTGTTGTTTTCAGATTCTGATGCACCAAACCTTTGGCAAATATACGAATAGAATTGTTGTAGATCGATAAATAAATTATTGTTCAGATCTTCAGGATAAGCATTTATTGGTCCTTTCCAACACTGAGAAGTTTGTAGTACATCGGAAAAAAACAAAAAATTGAACTGCTATATCATTATCTACCTGTCCTCATCTAATCATCTCGGTATCAATTTTGTTGACAGTGTCGTAGGAAACAGAAATACGAAATTCGTCTTTGGCATTCAGACATACCTGAGTGGCATCACCATCAATGACCTCTGTTTTTCGTTTAGGATTCCGGGTCAAAGTTCACTAGCAATCCCCACTTGGTGTTATTTCTTTTCCAGCTTCTTAAAATCTTTCAAATTGACTCCTAGATTCATGCAAAGGATCTGCTAGTGAAGAATACAAATCAGAACTTGTTTTCAAGTTCACGTGCTCATTTTGTAGACCTTGACTAAACCAATGAAAATGTTGTAACACTTCGTATTAAAAGACAAGCAAGAGAGCTAATCCTATTTTGTGCATCTTTTTTGCAAAGTTTTCTGTTTCTCTTCCTGTGTCCTCTTATGTGATTGGTCTTCTAGTAGACATTCTAACCCTTCTATAATCTTATGATGGCACTTTATAATAGCTTCAGTTCAACATCTTGTGCTTCCCATCTAATATCGGAAATAGACTTAACAAGACTTTCATTTAAAAGGCATTCTTTCAGAAACTAGCATCTGTTGGTCGAATCTAATTTTTTTTAAAAGATCAATTGCATTTGTATGGAAGAAATTTACTGCCTCTAAACGAGTCAATGGCACTACTGCATATCACATTAGTGAATGGGAAGCACAGGGTATGTATTTAGCAAACTCATTTTCCTCAAGATATTTTTTCCGAATGCCCTTGTAACACCCAGACATATTAGCTGCGTTATCGTGTGACTGACCTTTGCATTTTGAAAAATCATAATATTGTCAAGATGGTTGATGGTGTCAGTGAAATCATGTTCCAGCTATTGTTTAACTGAATCTAAATAATTCGTTTAGTTTCTCCTCATAGCTTTCACAACAGAAACAGTATTTTTTTTATTTTTATCTATATATAGTTTATGTTGATCATAAATGATTTTCTCTTTTGTGCACAAAGGTGGGTTGTGCACCACTTAACTGCAAAAAGTAGAAGAAAAAAAACTGGGTCGGGGGTATTTTAACCCCAGGTCGTGGGGTTAAATGATTTGCTATTCAATATTAAATTTGAGATTTGCTAATGTTATGTGGATTACGCGCGGCTGCCGGGACAATATACACATTTTTCTTGAGGACTTGTGGTGCCTCTAAACTCTTGGTGCCTTAGCCACGTGCCTTGTTTACTTAATCGTTAATCCAGGTCTGGTGCTGAATGTTGTTCGCCCGTCGTTGTCGACGAGGGTCAGAGTCATCAGTGTTTACATGAAATCTGTCAGTGCTGATACGAGATCTATTGGTTCCTCCATCAAACCTGTAAGAGCTGATCTACTTTGTCACTTTGTTCAGATACTTTTTAATACGATATTATTTTTAAGGAAAGCCTGATTAAATTATTTATCTCCCTTGCTGACTCAAGTGCTCTTCCCTTTAATTATCCCCGCTTCTTCCAGCCCTAACTGGATGCGGGGTATGGAAAAGAACAAGACTGCGTAATGAGCCAAACAAGCGTCCACCTTATAAGATAAGTGGGCCACTGAATCACGTGATCTTGTTGATCCAGCGTCCAAGTCTCTCTCCGAATTCTCTTCAATACAATTGACCCCCATCAACAGATTCCGTCTGCGCTGACCGTGGCTTTTTATTGCTATACGACTTAAACAATACTTAGGGTCTGCTTCAGATGTTAAAGTAACTTTTTATGCTATCGACTTAATTATATTTAGGGTCTTCTTTAGAGGGAAAGTAACACATGGCTAGAGAAGATTTTCAAAACAAGAGGAAAATTTACTGTCTGGGCTTAAATGACCCGTGATGTTTTAAAAGAAAATAATACGTTTAACATGGTATTAAATAAATAATATGTCCACAGCGATAAGAGTTTTCAGAATCGAACAAAAGACGGACCAACAAATGTTAAATGCCTCGTGAATCCAAGATTATGCGCTGTCTCGAATGTTTTAATAAGATTGCATTAGGATCAGTAAAAATGGCCTCGTAAAGATAACATTTGAATAACTATATAAATTTTATCGTAATAGTAGAATGACGATGAGTCTGAATTGCCTGGTAATAATAGAATTGAAAATTAGGGGTGTATATGATTTCAACTTTGGCTTCGTCGAATCCGGAATCCGGCCCTCTTTACAATTCCGGCTCCGGCAGAATTTCACTTCATAAATCCGGCTGGCCAGTAGAGCCATTTTATATATTTATTTATATATATAATAGCTCCGTCTACGGCAAATCTGGACATTTTTACAAATCCGTCTCCAGCCTGATTTCAACATTTTTGTTTATTCTCGTACACCCCAAATTAAAGTAGATATATATTGCCTCCTTTAAATAAAATATGAATAAATAAACCTTTTTTCTCATTGGTAGATTTAGGAAAAGTCTAACTTGCCTTGTAATACCTGTAATAACAGAATCCTAAGGCTAAACCACCTCGTGAAATAGAAAAATCCGAGAAAGAGAGTAGACCAGGGCGCAGAGATCGGAACATCAGCCCGGAGAATTAATTACTTTTTTCCTAGCCTAAGGGGCGGCATTGTGTGGTCGCCTGGAAGCGTGTGCAAAAGGTTGGGTCAGCCTCAGGGATGAGGAAAGATGTTATTTCCTCTATTACTTCTTCGACCACAAAGATATGAAAACTGTAATCAAAGTTAAGTCCTTAACGTAAGTAAAGCGTGCGGAAATGTTTATATTTAAACCAATAGAGACATTTTCAACGTTCATCAACCCTGTACGGGTTGTCACATACCTGGTTAAGTTAATGGTTTACGACACATGTTACCTACCGGTACCTGAAGATTTCACTTTGAAAATAGAACAATGCCAAACAACATTGGGGGGGGGGCGATAGTAAAGGGGGTGGGGTGAGGAGAGGTTTCAGTCAAGAGTTACGAGTAGCAGCAGGTGCAGTAGTTAAAGCCATTCACAGAGCAATCAGAAGGCGACACGAGACGTAGCATGGCGGTTAGATCAGACACAGACGTCAGGAAGACTTTGAGCACGGCGAGCGCTTGTCTAAACTTTGCTCGCTGTCTTCCAACGGCTCAGAGCTGATAAAATATTGCAGTGCTAAACAGTCGTGTCTCTCGTGAACGTTTGCCCTGGTGCATCACGGGGGTTCTCAAACTAAGAAACGTGCCGTTGGATGCACCTAAGGGAGACACGTTAACACATGATCTAATCAAATTTTCAGAAAGAATTCAGAAGGATTTTTTTGTGTGTTTCTTTGTTTTGTTGTTATAAATTTTTTGTTGTTTTAAAAAAAAAGAAAAAGAAAACAGCAATGTATCACTTCCAACGCCTTTATTATTGTCACATTTGAGACCACAATTATAAAAGTTAAAATGTTTATTTAAATGTTACTAAATTCAATTTAAACACAAGTATCAGCTTTCGTTTCATTTTGACTGATATTCCGGGTCTGTAATTTTCGACTTCTTTTCGTGTCTAATACTCTTTATCTTTGGGTGTGTAGACATTTCATAGTTCCAGGTGTGTATTTACTCGAAAATTTTGAATGCCTAATACTCTTTATCAGCCTTGTCGCTACATGATTATGAAACCCTTTCTTCGGGGAAGATTATGAACGTTCTTGTTTCGCTGTATGATTATGAAAGTTCTTGTTTCACTGGATGATTTTGAAGGCCTTGTCTTTTCTTAAGTAACAGTTATTAAAGCCATGTATCGCAAAACAAAGTATTTTCTTATAGATACAATTAAACACGTGAAATCACCGTATAGAGCGGCTTAACATATTTTCCTAAATTCAATGCATTTCCGGTATCCGTATTTACACAAGTCCCAGTGTATGGGTAAAGTCAAATTAACATTGAAACTAACAAACAACAATAACAAATAACAAAACAAAACAAAAACGGGAAAGAAATGTAAATGTTTACTTCCATCATTTTCATCAATTCCTCGGATGAAGACAGGGACCATAGCACGGAATGTGACCTTTCTCAGACGGGGTCGGATAAAGACAGGGAACATAGCAACGAATATGACCTTTCTCAGACGGGGTCGGATGAAGACAGGGACCATAGCACGGAATATGACCTTTCTCAGACGCTTTCTCAGACGGGGTCGGATGAAGACAGGGACCATAGCACGGAATATGACCTTTCTCAGACGGGGTCGGATGAAGACAGGGACCATTACACGGAATGTTACCTTTCTCAGCCGGGGTCGGATAAAGACAGGGACCATAACACGGAATATGACCTTTCTCAGACGAGGTCGGATGAAGACAGGGACCATAGCACGGAATGTGACCTTTCTCAGCCGGGGTCGGATAAAGACATGGCCATAGCACGGAATATGACCTTTCTCAGACGGGGTCGGATGAAGACAGGGACCATAGCATGGAATATGACCTTTCTCAGACGGGGTCGGATAAAGACAGGGACCATAGCACGGAATATGACCTTTCTCAGACAGGGTCGGATGAAGACAGGAACCATAGCAACGAATATGACCTTTCTCAGACAGGTTCGGATGAACACAGGGACCATAGCACGGAATATGACCTTTCTCAGACGGGGTCGGATGAAGACAGGGACCATAGCATGGAATATGACCTTTTTTCAGACGGGGTCGGATAAAGACAGGGACCATAGCACGGAATATGACCTTTCTCAGACGGGGTCGGATAAAGACAGGGACCATAGCACGGAATATGACTTTCTCAGACGGGGTCGGATAAAGACAGGGACCATAGCACGGAATATGACCTTTCTGAGACAGGGTCGGATGAAGACAGGAACCATAGCAACGAATATGACCTTTCTCAGACAGGTTCGGATGAACACAGGGACCATAGCACGGAATATGACCTTTCTCAGACGGGGTCGGATAAAGACAGGGCCCACAGCACGGAATATGACCTTTCTCAGACAGGGTCGGATGAAGACAGGGACCACAGCACGGAATGTGACCCTTCTCAGACGATGGACATTATTCTAGATAAATTGGGCATCAAATGGGTGGGAGGGGGCACTCAAGGCAGATGTCTCTAGGCACACGACTACTATTGCGGGGGCGTATCAAAATTTTATAAGATGGTGTTTGATTAATATTGGGAAGAAAATATTAATCAAGTCTCAAACACTAGAGCCATTCACGTGCTGGATAAGGAGTTCTTTTTAGGTTTTATTTCTGTCAGGATGGTGTACAAATTTCCGGGTCTTAATTTCCATTTATCTTGGTCATAAAATCTCTAGAAGATTAACTTCTATTGTGGTGCTATAATAAAGAGATCATCCCGAGGATTCCGGCGAGACAGTATAATGGTGGCGCTGCCTGTTGGGCTAAAGTAAACGTCAAAGTTATTACCGTCTCAGAATCTCGTGCTGATACCTAGACATTGTTATTTCCTAAAATATGTCCCCTCGCTCCCTGGTCTATCGTATGGCTTGTTATTATGTCAGATAACATGTCATCTGGCCGAAACCGAATGTCAATCAAGCCGGTAGTTACTCGTGTTTCAGGCCTGAAAAATTAACTGTACCGCTGCTATTGCTAATTGAAGCATTTCAAAATCAGTTTCCCATCAACTACCTGACCAGACAAACGAAAAGTTTTCTCACTAGACTTAAATCCTAACGCGTTCAACAAAACTTAATTGTCATCATTACACTATAGCCTTCATTTTTACGAAACCTAAATTTCTAAACCCGCTGATAATCTATCATTTACCATCTGTCTAGTTAACACCATTGTGTCAGAACGCTGTTTAATGCGACCAAAGAATGATCAATCTTGACTCCTAATCCTTGAACTTTTACATTCCCCCAAAAATTATGTCCCTTCACCCCCCTCGCCACAAACCAAAGTAGCCAAAAAAAAATTTGTTAAAAATGAAATTGTCATGAAATTAAATAAGAGCCAATCAAATTCCTCGTATTGTCTCATCCCCCCTTTAAAGTTTTTTTTTTTGTTTGTTTTTTTTGTTTTGGTTGAAAATGAAGTTTTAAACATTATTTATAGGAAAGAAATATTTCATATAGGAAATTTGTTGAAGATTTATGCAGAAGCGTAACTGGGTTCACGACGCCCCTGGCCAGTTTATTTTTGGCGCCCTTGACAAATGACACTAGGAAATATAAAAAGGTAGGAAAATACTAAATAAGGATAAATTGAAGATTCAGCCCTCGGTGTCCTTGGCAACTGCCTCGATGCTAAGTCGTTGTTACCCCTCTCAATTTATGTTTGAGAGTGACTTCATACAATTGCGTATATCCTAATGGCGGAATGCATAATAACTTGAAAGGTTTTACCCCAGGGAAAGAAAATTTCATTAGAAATAGTTCAAACAACCAATTGGTCCATGATCCCCATGCCCAAGCCATGTCGCTTACAAAGCATATGGAACAGGAATGCGGAAATGACACAAAAATGTCAATTAAACGAAAGCCTCTAACTCAAATGCCATCCTTGCAAATTTTACCACAGGATGTGAACTTATTTCATTAGCGGAGTAGACAGTTGTTCAACCGCATTTCTTGAAGGTCGCTATTCTGTTTAAATTCATTTTTTTTTTTATTGCATCTGGATTTTTCTCTCATTATTTTTTAAACCGGGTTATGAAACACACGGCTGCATATAAAAACTAGGCCGACAAAACTAATTTCATTACCTTTCTGAGCTCTGTTTAAGCCAAACAATTTACAGAGTCATAGGAAACCATACATTTCAATGTTACTTTTTTTATCCCCACTTCCTGTTTTATCATCTTATTTTTAAGTGTTAACTTTTTACGACTAGTTGCGTTCAGGTGAACTTAAAATTTCAGAGAAGGGAGGAAATGGTTTCCATGGAAGCGGTGACAATAAACATCCCTCTCCAATACAGAACTAATTTGATGCCGACGAAATGCTTTGGATTAATTCTAGGAATACCTCCGAGCGTCGTCCATTAACCGGGTAGAACGGTGCACCACTAAATTGTCCACTTGACACAAAGTAAACCCGCTTCTGGTAGACAAAGATAACAGCTATCAATGGGGCCGATCTAAAACGCGCTCTTCCCCAGTGCGCTCAATGGCTCTTGTTATATATATATATATATACATACATTTTGTTTCCTTATAATCATTTTTTGCTTACTCAAAAAAGCTGCAATCATTTGGTAGCACAGCACGAGGCTGTAGCGAGAGTGGAAGAATTAGACGGGATGGGAGATAACTGAGCTGATTTCATTTACCGCTTGAGTTTATTGAGTTAAATGACATGAGATATTTTTATTTATTTTAGTTTTAAGTTATCACACCAAGTTGGCGAACATCGCAGTGACATCTGAATCTCTGGGGCCCTTAGCTAGTGAGCCGCGCATCGTCACGAGCAAGATCCGATGATGACATACTTTGGCGGGAACGGGGGGGGGATAGGTAAGAGTGAAGCTATTACCTCCCTTGCCACCACTTATTTTGAAGATGGAAAGACAGCGACGAGTAGAGAATATCATGGGAATCACTGCACTTTTCAAATAAATATAACGGATTCAGATCGGAAAGATTTCATGGTATCTCCAAGCAGAGAGATCTCCTGGGGTCAATGTGAGGTAAAGTATCAACAATATAAGACGGTGAATGTCAACCTTGATAAAGTTTCCCAGCGTGTTAAAACGAGGAATCACCTCCTTCATATCTGATCTCTCAGTTACACCACCTCAGTCGCCGGTGGGAAACAACGTTTATTTTTATTTTCACGAAAGTTGGTCGTGTTTCGGGATAGCGCAGAAAGAGACCAATAAACATGGCTGCTGACAAGAAGAGAAAAAAATCTATCCTCGTGTCGTGTTTCTCGTTAACTTTCTAACTTATTGTATAACTAGGTGAGGAGTTTTCATAGTAGTATAAACAACTTTACCACCAGAGGCGATCCGATGTTTAACCGCAGAGACTAACGAAAATTGAAACAACGCAAGAGTATAAAGAGCTTAAAAGTAAAACTCCGGCTAATTATAAAGCACTCCCTTGACTTATCAACCATGTTGCTCGCAACCGTCAGCACAAGCGTCATGCTCTGCGCCCCCNNNNCCCCCCCCCCCCCCCCAGATATTCTAAACCACCCCCTTCTCTTTTATTTCATTAGTAGACTAATAGTTTGGTTTATTAGACACGTCTTCAAAACAATACTGCACACTATGAAAATAACGCTGCACATCCCCCGCACCAATAAACGCCAGTCCCCATCAGCCGTTCATAAACCAAACATGTGCGTCGCAAGAGGACTCCATTATCCGCCGTGCCATTAAGGCGGACGACACATGATCTAGAATCATGAGCCGGAGAATTGGAGCTGCCGTTCCTGAAGGCTCAGTGTGATCTACACAAGACATTTACAGCCAGGCTGGACGGGTTGGAGATTTTCATTGTTGATCCACTCCCTCCCTGCCCCCCTAGCCGGTGTCCCCTATCGGAGTGGTCATCTTGTCATCCCCCCAAAGCTGACCAACTGATGGCTATCAATGGTCAATAACATTCTCGGATGCATCTCTCTCTCTCTCTCTCTCTCTCTCTCTCTCTCTGTCTATCTCTCTGTCCACCACTTTTCTCCACCGTTGGCCGCCGTCTGGGAGTGTTGTGTTAAGAGATCAAGTCAGATAGGGAATCCAGGATCAGATGTTGTGCATATTTATCTTATATCTTATGTATATATATTAGGGCTTCAGAAATTAACGATTAATTTCTCGATTAAACAGTACAATGTTTTACCGATTAAAATATTTTAATCGATAAAATTGATATTAAAGTTTTAGAAAATTTTCCAACAATTTTTTCGATTTATTAAGAAATAATTAATTTTTTAATAATAAATAATATTCTTTTTCTTACATTTTAATTTTTCCATTTAA
>MUZC01004492.1:89174-103313 GCA_002072015.1 Radix auricularia | reverse complement strand
ATATATATACATACATATATATATCCCTGCATGTATTTATATGTCAGTCTCTCTTTCTATACGGTGGATGCTTGCGTCTTCTGTTTATCCATGGTTTATTATCTAGTTTTGCATTTTATTAGTTTCAAATGTCTATAATGTGTTTGTCTTCCTGGTTTGCTTATGCCACCACCAATCCCACAACCAAATTTCAAATGAGAATGAAGATGATTTGTATGTTTATTCTTGTATATGAAACATGAACGGGTTTTAAATCCTTTATATTAAATCGTGGTGTCTGCTTGAGCCCTGAATAGCTTGCTTGCTTGCCGAAAAAAACTTTGGATAGACTTTTAACTCACTTCCTCGTAGGCTAGCGAGCTGAAATCGTGCCGATGATAAAAATTTGGTATCACAATTTCAGATCGATCGAATGCACTCTTTACAAAATTATTGAATTTTTAGATTATTTTATTTATTTCTATGTATCATGTTAATTTTTGAGATAGAGTTTCGTGGTGCGTATCAAATTGAACAGCCTTTCCTGTCGCGCAATAAGGAGCGTATTATGTTGACAATGCTTTTTTAAAATATATTCACGAACGGTGCACATTATATTAACACGTTTTACGAGACAAAACTAAAATTTTGTATTTTGGAATTGTCTACCGCTGCGTATTATAATGAAAATTCGTAGATCTATAGTTATGTTTCGCTTTTAGAGGACTTCTACTCAAAAACTTTGTATTTCCTACGTTTTTATTGTGTGTTGTATTTATCTCTCTTTTTCTATATTTGTTGAAATAGATTATTTGGAGTTGTATTTTCAAAGTTAATGCATTCTTCATTATTACTAAACTGCTCTATGTTCTTCAGCCTCTAATTTTTCCGGATTTAGTAGATTTAACTAATGATGTTACTCTCTTCAGTTTTGAATATTGCACAGTAACGAACCTTGCTGTTTTGGTCTCTTGTGAATTGATACTAATTTATTTATGATTTTTTAAATTTAAAAAAAAAAATTTTTTTTTTTTTTGGGGGGAGGCAAGATTTCCATTCAGAAGACGCATATTCTAGTACACAAATATTAGCACATGTACGATTACTGTTTTCTTTCAGTTAAAAGCTTTGATGGTGCGGGGAAATAGTTACATAACGAGTTATTAGCGAAATGAGAAAAACAGGAAATGAAATGCGCACCGAGTGGATGTTGTAAGCAGGAGATGATTGTTTGAGAATGTGAGAAACTTGTTCAATTATGTCTCCGTGCTGCGGAGATAAGGGTCAAAGTTCCGTATACTTAAGGGTCTAAGTGCCGTGTACTTTAATAAGACTAAAAGTGACGTGTACTTTAATAAGGCTTCAATTGCCATGTAATATAATAAGGCCTAAATTGCCATGTACTTTAATAAGGCTAAAAGTGCCGCGTACTTCAAAAGGGCTAAAAGTGCCGTGTTCTTTAATAAGGCTAAAATTACCGTGTACTTTAATAATGCTAAAATTGCCACGTACTTTAATAGGGCTAAAAGTGCCATGTAATTTGTATGAAAAAAGTCAACATATGGGTCAAGGAGCGCATTCAAACGCAAAAAGGTTCCGCTATCAAGTCGATGCGAGATTGATTGATGCCATCTCCCTGTCTTAGAAACTGTTTCTATCGCTCCATTCCAATAACATTACCTTAAAAGTATTCGGTGGCTGGTTTCTAAGATCTTTGAAATTGTCTCAAACAAATCCCCCACCATGTTGGTCTAACGACCCCTCCAACATCTAGGTCTAAAAACCTTTCTGCGTTATTGGTCTAACAACCCTTCCAACATATAGGTCTAAAAACCTTTCCGCAATATTGGTCTAACAACCCCTCAACCATATGATCTGACAAACCCTCCATCATAGTAGTCTAACAACCATTCTACCATGTTTGTCTAACAACCCCTCCACCATGTTTGTCAACAACCCCTCCACCATCTTTGTCTAATAACCCCTCCACCATGTTTGTCTAACAACCCCTCCACCATGTTTGCCTAACAACCCTCCACCATGTTTGTCTAACAAACCCTCCACCATGTTTGTCTGACAACCCCTCCACCATGTTTGTCTGACAACCCCTCCACCATGTTTGTCTGACAACCCCTCCACCATATTTGTCTAACAACCCCTCCACCAACAGCTTTCAGTAGCCGACTCAATGTTTAACTTTGACCAATCAGGTTTGTTGTCAACATTCGTTCAGACAGCAACATCGTTAGTGACGTCTCTCCGTTATTGACACCGGCCAACGGCTCGCGTAGACCCAACCCTTTAACGGACGCAGTATGTTTGTTTTGACGATGGAATCGTCTGCTCAGGCATGGCATTATGTCGATTTGATCCACTGGAATCTCTTATGGCCACAAACTCATTTCGTAGGACCCATAACGGTGTGCTCGGCTCCTGAGCAATAACTTTCCACTACAGTGACTCCTGGCCGACTAACTGGTCCACTACTTCTCCTTTACCCCACCCTCATAACATTTCTAGCTAATTTCACCCCTGCCCACCCCGCCCCCATCCTTCCCACATTTCGTTTCATAGAACTTAACATCAAGGTTTTCTTAAATAAATCCGTACATTACCTCCCCCACCCCTAGCCCCAACCAATGAAGCGTTAATTCTGTCAAGGTGATCAAAGTGAAAGTATTTTAACTGAAAAATATTAACGTGGAAAATAAGTTTATGTACACGTCTGTAGTGTGAGTCATTGAGCAGAAGGTAAACAAAATGTCGCGGGTCTTCGAGCTGGCTTAGCACTTATGCCCTCCCCCACCCCCAAGGATATCAACATGCCGCACTGTAAACTGTAAGATGTACCCTCCGGGGTGGGGTGGGCTACTTGCTGGAGACACTGAATGCGTGGTGGGGCCAAGTGTTTAATTGATTATCAATGTATTATTGTTACACACTTTTAAATACATGTATCGGAGAAATAAAAAATACCCTCTACATAACTTTACACGAAACGAGCTTGAAAATTGTAATGTTTTCAGCAGAACGTAGTTCTATATTTATTTTTTAAAACTTATTTTTAAATTAAATGAACCCATAAGCTACTGAATGCAATAAAAAATAAAATCTGTTTATTTTACCTCTCACTAACTCAGTAACTATTGACAAACACAGCGGGTGGCTGCCGATCGTCTCAATTCTAACAATTTCTCAAAACAAGATCTAGTAGTTACAGGAAATAACCGTAATACCCAAAACAAACAAATCTACTCATTCGACCTGCGCCAAAAGATTATTTTTATCTTATCTTATCTTAGATATACAGACGCTCCTTCTATGCAGAAGATAATTGCGTCCACAGACCATGAGAGATGATCTGTTGGCAAGTGATGCAGCGGTCACAGGCCACGGCTATAGGGGTTCCACGCATTACCCCAGCCGCCTAACTATTGTCTAGTTGGGTACCCATTCGGAGCTGGGTGACTCGGGGACTCCTCAGGCCGCGAGAACAGATCCTCACCTTCGTGTGGATTCGAGCCCGTGACCATCGGTATGACAGTCGAGAGCGCTACCTCTCGACCACCCCCTCCCTCCCATACAAACCATTCTACTATTTGAAAAGGGACAACTTATGAATCATATTTTTGTCATTTTAATATGTCTTTAGTGTAAGGATTCACTCTAATATAATAACAAGCGTGAAGCCACGTAAAACGTCATTGAATATTGTAAGCACAGCAATCCACTAACTACGTGGAACATTTATTTAACGTTGTGTGTTTTCATGTGTCGTAACATTCCTTAAACACCCCCCTTCCCCCTCGGCACACGTCGTCACAAATGTTATAGACGGCCGCAAATGTCAAAGTCGTCAATCATTTTATCGGGCTGTGACGTGTCAGATTTCCATCGTCAATTATTATTTCCGTATCAACAAACAACCTTCCGATTTGTATCGACATGAGCCGAGGCACTTATCGGCACATCGCCAGTCATGAATAAAGCTGCTCTGTCTACCGTGTAAGTCTCCTTAATGAATCATTAAGATAAAACAGTTCAGCCATAAGGCGCTGCCTTTCTTTTCACGCTGCGAGATTTATCCCGGTAGCGCCCCTTGAGACAGGAAAGCCCTCTCCGCCACCCACCCACCCGCCCCCACTACTTGGCGCGATGAAGACGTGCTATATATAGCCCCGAATGTAGGTCATCAAGTGTTAATTAAGTCTAATCAGTTCCGTGCTTTCTCAGGTTAGACTGCCATCCATCAGAGACCAGGAGATTGACGCCACGGATAGACAGCTATAGGATTCTTTCACCTTTAAAAGTCGCCGTGGGGGGGGGGGGGGGGGAGGGTNGTTCCGTGCTTTCTCAGGTTAGACTGCCATCCATCAGAGACCAGGAGATTGACGCCACGGATAGACAGCTATAGGATTCTTTCACCTTTAAAAGTCGCCGTGGGGGGGGGGGGAGGTGAAGGTTTAGGGGGGTGGCTATTAGCATGCCAAGGGCGGCATGGGGGCAGATAAAAGTGCATGCTCAATGCCAAGGTTTAACAATGACTGACGTCACTTTATGTTGTCGACCCAGTTGAATAGGGATGAGCCGTTCTCTGTATCATCATTCATGTACCTTCACTTCCATTTGAGACACCCAAGTCAAATATAGACTCTTATATAGACTCTTCATATAATCTGGGTAAAATACCTTAAATATGAACTTTTGTTAAAGCAATCTATAAAAATGCAATAAAAGAAATAAAGTAAATACATTAAAAAAAAAAAACTGGTACGCATCAATTAATTAATGGGCATACTTCCGTCTTGATAGACGATTGTGCATCACCGTTGGGTTGGGTAAAGTTCGGTTGCATTTTGTCGTGTGGCTGAGCAGTCCCATTCTTGAGTGACAGTCCCATTCTTGAGTGACAGTCCCATTCTTGAGTGACAGTCCCATTCTTGAGTGACAGTCCCATTCTTGAGTGACAGTCCCATTCTTGAGTGACAGTCTTTTTCACAGCCTTTGTACACGAGTTATGTGCTTCCAAATGAGATGCATAATTCTACAAATTTCTTGTTTCACCCCAGCCGTATTAAAAAAGATTTAACTATCAATGACAAGAGAATCCGGATGTCTGCATGCCATTTGGCACACACTACCCTGTCATAGAAATCTCGCGTAGGAGGCTTCTGAAATAACAATGGGTTTAACTTTGGAACTCATTCACATTGTGGACAAGAGTTGATGAGGGACTCGAACATCAACAGGCGACCTTCGCCACAAAGTCTCAGTCCGGTCTATGATTTGATGTTTACAATTTGAACAACTGCTCTGAACTGTGAGGCTCAACGTATCTTGCACAACAGCCTTGACCTTTGCTGCGATACTGCAACCCAGGCGGTCGCGTCTGTGGCGGCGGTCACACCTGGGGCAACAATATTTAGGAGAGGGAAATTACTCAAACCTTAAAAAAAAAAAAAAAACCAAAAAAACCTGACTCACGCTACGATCATCTCGTCTGACTCTTACAAAATGTGAAGTAGAAACGCGGCGACTGTTTCGGGATCTGTTGAAATGTGGGTCATGTTTTACAGCTTACTTTTATTAAGGGGCTGATAACGAGTAATTTAAATTTAGTCGTTTACTTGTAATTAATCGATTAAAAATCGATGAAAATTAATTTTATCCAATTATAATTCCGATAAAATTTAAGAAAATGTGTATAATAGTTTTTAACGCAATTTCCCTTAGTAATTGCGTTGGTATAATCGAAATGTCTGTCCAGTCTTTCCGAGCTTCGAACAGCATATCCTCTTGAAATATACCAGATAGAGGATTCGGGTCTTTTGCAAATATGTTAAGGAAGTTCCAGAGATGTGCCCTGGCCAAAAAAAAAAAAAGAAGATTTACTGGGTTTCTTGGGGGAAAAAAAAAGAAGAAAAATATCAGTATTTGGTCAATTTTTCGCCAACCCTAACATCTATTGGGTTGGAAAAAACGCCAAAAGGTAGCTAATAGATCTAATATTTAGAATAATTTTGGAGAAGGAATTGTAGAAAAAAAAATTAGCAATCATTCGACTCCCGTAATTTTAGCAGCAATTTGTTGATATAAATTGTTTGTTTTTTTGGTTTCAAAATTATTAAATTTAAATGACTTTTAATGTAATATAAAATGATTGGTAATGGAGTTTTCTCGCTTTGTGAATGCTAATGTTAAATTGTTGCGCGTTGCACGTTATATTGACAAACTCTTGGTGTGATATAGCATGAGGCGATATGACGTCATATTGTGTTTAGTTTCAGAACTACTTATTTGAATCTGAATCGACTTTTAATGTATTCAATCTAGAATGATTTCCCATGAATAAAAAAATCGGAAATTCTTTGTTGGGCGTTTACATACTCATTCGAGTTTTATTTCTTGTTTTCAATTTAGTGGGTTTTTTTTATAACTTAAATATAGATCTACTTTCCCCTGTATAATGAATAAACACTTTTTTTTTACGTATGCACGCCTAAATAATAATAATAATACGACGTGCATACGTAAAAAAAAGTATTTATTCATTATTTCTTCCACAGCAGAATTTTGTGTTACGTCATAAAATTAGAGAACCATGGAATTAGCGCGACCGAAATGATTTCGCGAAATAATGAATTGCGGCTTAATGGGATCTATGTATGAGTTATAAAAAATATAATTAATCTAAGTTTGATCGATTAATCGATTAATTTTACAGATTAGTCGAGCAAAAAACGTAATAAGTATCAGTTCTACTTTATTTATGACTAGGGATGTATCGAATTTCGGCTCCGGCTCCGACGGATCCGGTATTATGTCATTTTTACAAATCCAGCCTCAACTCCGGCAGAATTTCAATTAATAATTTCCGGCTAAATCCGGTAGGCCGGTAGAGCCATACAATATATATATACATAATGGCTCCGTCAAATCCGGAAACCGGCCATTTTTACTTGTCCATCTCAAGTTCCAGCCGGATTTCACTTCATAAATTCGGCGATATCCGGCTCCTATTGTATTTTAAATATTTGAATACGGTACACCCCCATTTGTGACTAAAACACAAGTATTCGGCTGATATCTTCATCAATACAAATAAACACTAGTGTTGAAATTAAAAATATCATAATCAATCCCAGAGTATTGAAGGACTAATGTTCCATGTGCCTTGTTCCATTGAAGGCCTATTATTTCCCTTTCCTTGTTTCATTGAAGGCCTTCTATTTTTCTGTTCCTTATTTACTTTCAACGCTGAATTCACGGCCCATAAAACAATATGTTGATCATTCCCTGCGGCAATTATGCACCCTCCAAATTAAAGATAAATTGCGCTTCATTTCCTATACATCGACACAATCTTTAATTGAATCTATTTTACGCTGCATATCTTTGCGCACCGTGAGTCAGTGAGGCCATAACTTGTTCAGAAATGTGCGGGGTAAACAATGTGCTATAGTTGTTTATGGAGTTTCATGTCTGCTGTTGTAGTATATTGTCAACAAGTCATAATATGACGTTTAGAATTTTAGCCGTTGTCAATGAAGACTGATAAAAAATTAAGGACCATATCAACATTCCAAAGCGTTAGCCGCAATATTCTTCTGTTTAGTGGGGACGTCTTTAACAGATAAGATAAAACTTACAAATGATATAGCGCCTAGATGTAATTTCGGTAAAATGGCGTACATAATGTGCAGACCTCATGACTATTTGTGTTACGTCACAGCCACAAAGCATGTGTTCCATTTAAACACTATAGCGTTATAAGAATCCTAATTAATGCTATCCTCACCTCCCACGTGAATTTAATCAACGTTTCCCAGGTCCCTTATACATTAGATGGTTAGGTCACTAATTAGGAACATGCGGGACAAATCAGCTTTCTACGTCGACAATAACGATAATTAACTTGTGTGTGCACTGGCTGGGGATATCTATGTTTGTTGGTGGATGGAGGGATGGTGATGGATGGGGATAAGTGGTGAATGGGGATAGGTGGTGGATGGGGGATGGTATTAGGTGATGAATGGTGGTGGAGATGGATGATGGATGGGGGATGGGTGGTAGATGGGGGTGGTGATGAGTGATGGATGGTGGTGAGTGGTGGATGGGGGACACTGGTGGATGAGTGGTGGATGAGGATGGTGTTGGATGAGGTTGGGTGGTGGATGGAGGGTTGTGATGGGTGGTGGATGGGGGTGGTAATGTGTGGTGGATGGAAATGGGTGATGTATGGGAATGGATGGTGGATGGGGGTGGTGATGGGTGGTGGATGGAGATGGAGAGTGGATAAGGATGGATTGGGTGGATGGAGATGGATTGGGTGGATAGTTCCTAACACTACATTAGGATGATTCACTAAGAAGTTTTTAAAAAACTCGATCATTTTGTCAGACTTTTGTTATCCATACAAATTTTAAACATTAGATCTAGATACGACCCGCGGTGTAGCATACACCGCAGATTTGATCATTAATGGTACAAAGAAAGGGAAGAATGAAGAGTAACAAACAGCAGCACCAAGAAATGAGAACAAAGTGAGTGAAAGTCGGGGGGGGGGGGCATCCGACTTATTTTCGGTCTCTAGACATGCACATTGCGGTTATCTACCTGTCCCTCACCCTGCACCACCCTCGCTCGCAAACAGTAAACTCTGACGTAGTGAGGGTCATTCGCCATGTTTGTCTGCTGGCGTATTAAGTTTGTCCTAATGTGCTTCGTCATTACTAAAACGGAAAAACGTCATAGCTCATTGAGTAATGTTCTATTTTTATATTACTATTACTTTTAGTGGAACAATGTTCTGGAGCATAAATATAATCAAATTAATACGTTCTTAAAATTGTTACTATAGTTACATTACGAAACTTTTTTTCTTTTTTTCAATTCTAATAAGCTGTCTCGAATTAACGAAGAATTAACAAATAGCTGATAATATACATCCATTTCAAATACCTGCTTTTACATATTGACTCTTATCTTTATTAATTTTTATGAAATTCACCATTAAAAAATATATATAGAAAAAATAGAGGTTTTCGTCATATGACAGGGCCTATTTCTGGCGAATTATATACATAGATACGTGATAAATATGAAAAAAAAATATCTTAAATTCTTTTTAAAGGTATGTACAAAGTCATGGCGTAATTCTCAGTCAATACTTGTAATCTCAAAGACTGTTAGTAATTTACAGTCTTATTTTCTAATTTGGAATAAGAAAAAGTGTATCTGTAGCGATCTGGTTTTAAATATTTAACAAAGATTGTGATCGCGTTTCTTGTGATGACACATTTTTATGTTAATTTATGCAGGCGCTACAAGATTGTAAGAGTTGAAAAAGCTGTTACAAAAATTAAATCGCATCTTGTAACAAAGACATTTAAACACACACTAGCACTAACACAAAACATCTGCACTCACACAAAAAATATAGATTCTACACATTAAAAAAAAATGTAATTAATAAATCACACAAAAAACAACTAAAGAAACTATGAGTGTTGCCAGTCCTAAGGGAAAGTTTCGAGCATGCTGCAATTTATCACTGGCAGAACCCAGAATTACAGGAACTATTCATTATTTTAAATTTTATTTTCTAAACATTCTATTTATGATTTCTGTTTGGAGCTAAAACACTTCGTATATCAGTTGATCGAGCGTATACGGGCTGTGTGGCTAATTCTGCTTTGTTCAGGAAGTCATTAGTGTATCTGTGTGAGTTTGTGTGAGCGTGAGAGTCAGTGTGTGTGAGTGTGTGTGAGCGTGAGTGTCAATGTATGTGAGCGTGAGTGTCAGTGTGTGTGAGTGGGTGTGAGCGTGAGTGTCAGTGTGTGTGAGCGTGAGTGTCAGTGTATGTGAGTGTGTGAGAGCGTGAGTCTCAATGTGTGTTCGAGTTAGGCTGGAGTAGAGAAATTCCACAGTTTATTTCACAAGCTTAATGTTAGTAGACTAAATTATTTAACTTCCTGACGAACGCCAGAGAGAGAGAGAGAGAGAGAGAGAGAGAGAGAGAGAGAGAGAGAGAGAGAGAGAGAGAGAGAGAGAGAGAGAGAGAGCATTCACACCATTCCCCTGCGTTCCCACCCTTCACCAGCATTCACACCATTCCCCTGCGTTTCCACCCTTAACCAGCATTCACACCATTCTCCTGCGTTCCCACCCTTCACCAGCATTCACACCATTCCCCTGCGTTCCCACCCTTCACCAGCATTCACACCATTCCCCTGCGTTCCCACCCTTCACCAGCATTCACACCGTTCCCCTGCGTTCCCACCCTTAACCAGCATTCACACCAATCCCACCCTTAATCAGCATTCACACCGTTCCCCTGCGTTCCCACCCTTAACCAGCATTCACACCATTCCCCTGCGTTCCCACCCTTCACCAGCATTCACACCGTTCCCCTGCGTTCCCACCCTTAACCAGCATTCACACCAATCCCACCCTTAATCAGCATTCACACTGTTCCCCTGCGTTCCCACCCTTAACCAGCATTCACACCATTCCCCTGCGTTCCCACCCTTCACCAGCATTCACACCGTTCCCCTGCATTCCCACATCCACCACCATTCACACTATTCACCCAGATCTTTAGATAATAATTACATTAGAATAGACAGTTTTAATACGACTGATTAGTTATTTGGTTTAAGGACTAATTAAATAAACAATCATAAATGTAAATGAGCCGAGAAAAACTTTACCACAAAGAGTGTTTATATAAACATTTTTTTCCCCACCTTCGCAATATGTGAACTATTTTATCCAGCTCTGTCTCATTTGGTACATCTGTTTAGCTTTAAAATATGGTTAAGGAAAAGCCTAACAATAACATCAACAGAACATGCGGTTACCGTCTCAATTTTACTTCAGTTGAAAGGAATTCGGTTAATAGGAGCGCAATGCTTTAGATGTGAGGCAAATCTACACGTGCTCACCAATCTGTTACTCCACGCAAATTAGAATTAATTAACTTAAGCGATTTTAAGGGAGATAATCTGCTGTTGTTTTTTTTAAACAACAAAAAACATCATACGTTCAATTAATAAATTTGTATCAATTAATCCATCTAGGACTTACATAGTAAAATACACCTCTTAACTTTGATTTTAAAAAAAAGTTTTATTTGCTAACAGAATGTTGTTTTCGGAGCTGAATATTTTCTTTCTTTGCCTCCGCGTGTCGTGAAGTCGGGAATTCTTTGATGACTTGTTTACCGTCGATCCCAGTCTTGAACGCCGCGCTTGGCCAACCGATCCGATGGGTAGATAACTCTCTACCACAGCGTCTCGTCACTTCCTGTCAATAGTCTGTTTCTTTACGACTTCCGCTTGTACCACCGACCGCGAACGGGTATACAATCAACACCGCTGCGTCCTACGCACACACCACATGTACAACCGTGGGGCACTCATACATCCACACGTACCACCCACATGCACTCATACATCCACACGTACCACCCACATGCACTCGTACATCCACACGTACCACCCACATGCACTCATACATCAACACGTACCACCCACATGCACTCATACATCCACACGTAACACCCACATGCACTCATACATCCACACGTACCACCCACATGCACTCATACACCCACATATCCTCACCGTGACACAAATTTGAACACATCCTCACCATGACACAAATTTGAACGCATCCTCACCATGACACAAATTTGAACACATCCTCACCGTGACACAAATTTGAACACATCCTCACCGTGACACAAGTTTGAACACATCCTCACCGTGACACAAATTTGAACACATCCTCACCGTGACACAAATTTGAACGCATCCACACCGTGACACAAATTTGAACACATCCTCACCGTGACACAAATTTGAACACATCCTCACCGTGACACAAATTTGAACACATCCTCACCATGACACAAATTTGAACACATCCTCACACTAACACGATTTGAATCCAACCTTTATATTGACCACCATGACGTTATCGTACGTAAACGTGAGTTTAAAAAAGCCACCCGGATATTTAACGACTCGAGATCATTACTTCTAGGTTGTATTATTTTTAAGATAAAGCCGAGGAATTAATATTACTGTTCATAAATCGTTACATGAGACTAGCGGTCAAACGTTAAACTTAGTTTTATACCACGTTTTTTCTTTAAAAAAAAAATATATAATTTAAAATTAAAACTTCCTTTATGTAAGCGTCTATTTTATCTTTAAATTTAACATTGCTAATATGTTTAGAAAAAATTTCAAGGCCAACAATGACATTTTCTGATAGGGCGGCCGTCTTTTGAATCCCATAAGTAATTCATGGGTGATAACTATGAGCTAGATTTTTCACAAGGATTAACGTTCTTAGCTATAACTATAAATTATTGTTTGATTCCTTCTAAATGTCATAACGACGCCTTAAAGTTCGGGGATTTTCCGATCCTACACTTTGTAATGAATTCATAAATCTGCTAAATGTTAAGTTTCTGTTTACTGATAACACAAGTGTATACAAATTGGGTATTTAAAAAGAAAAATAGATACATTAAGCCGCTGCCATACTAAATAATCATTTCACAGTGAATGTAACGTTTAAACTTTAATAATTCATTTAAATTCGTTTTTATTTTAATTTTTTTTTACATACATAGTTTAAATCTCAATGTTAGAGGGTCTATTTATTTTTACGGACAAGAATTGTTATCAAAGGTTGCAGCAACGTATATCTGCCCCACCACCCCTTTAAAAAAAGAGAAATAAAGACAAACCGTAAAAAAAAAGTTTGTTTTTTTTACTATAAATCCCTTATATATGAAACAGAACTAAAAGTATTAATAATATTCAAACATTTCCGGACTAAACGTGACTGAACTCTCTTGGTGTAAAAAGGGGACGGGTAGGGGTGGGGTCGTGGTCACCCATGGCTGGAGTGAACTCCAGCAAACACGTGAATGTAACCAAAAGGGGGCTACCATACATTTATATAGAGATAAACTAAAAGTGCATTAATTTAATCGATCTGAAATTTTGACACAATGCATTGTTAGGTGACACGAGTCTATGTGCAAAATTTCTGCTCGATAGCATTACGGAAGTTGTCATTATTTACTTTTGTTTTTCCACCCGCCCGACGGACGAATCAAGAGACGACGATGAAGTTAATAAAAGGGATTTAAAAAGTAAATAAAAACAACCCGTAAAAACATGGTTTTAGACAATAAATTCCTGATATATGATACAGAGCTAAAAGTATTGATTTCATTCAAAACAAACACTTGCAGACTGAAAGTGACTTAACTCCAAAATGTTGTAAAATGGGGATGGGTGGAGGTTGGGATGTGGTCACCGATCGTTGAAGTGAGCTCAGCAAACACGTGAATGTCAACAACAACATACATTTATATAGAGATAAACTAAAAGCCCATCAATTTTATTACGGTACATTCGATCGATCTGAAATTTTGATACAATGCATTGTTAGGTGACACAAGTCTATGGGCAAATTATTAGCGCGATAGCATGACGGAAAGTTGATCATTTTCAACTTTTGTTTTTTAGCGTACGTACTGTACGGACGGGCGAACGACGATGAAGTAAACTAATATAAGGGATTTAAAAAGTGCTATTCATTTGTCATCCTATCCCCATCAACATTTCCGCCAAAAGAAAAAAAAACAATTTAAAGTTATTCGTTCAAATTATATTTATTGACATTTTGAAAAGACTGCAAATTTGGTCCTTTCTAAAGAAGGCAGCGCCCAAATGTGGGAAGAAAGGTGTCAAATCTTCACCTCTATTTTTTAAGTTAAAAAAAAAAAGAGATTTCCTCATACAGGAATTTTGACAAGACAAAGACCACGTCCTATATTTCACGACTTTGTTAATGAGAACATAGGAATTTTGGTTTTTCTGTTTTGTTCTGTCAACCCATTCAACGCCCGGTTTCCACCACGGAAGAATGATTATTTGTATGCGTATGCGTGTGAGTGATAGTAGTAGATATGTGTGTTGAGTGGTAGTAGTAGATATGTGTGTTGAGTGGTAGTAGTAGATATGTGTGTTGAGTAGTAGATATGTGTGTTGAGTGGTAGTAGTAGATATGTGTGTTGAGTGGTAGTAGTAGATATGTGTGTTGAGTGGTAGTAGTAGATATGTGTGTTGAGTG